>CM069161.1:34141858-34204358 GCA_035221665.1 Okamejei kenojei
GTGACATTTCGGTCCTGACCTTTCTTCAACTAAGAGTTAGGGGAGAATGAAACTGATATGGAAGGGCAGATGCGACCAAAGATGTTAGACTGTTCATTGTTGGCTGAGGGAAAGACAAGCGAGGCATACAACCATAAAATTAATTAGAGGACAGTTAAACTATCAGAACAGGCGGACAGAATTGTCGCGGTGTAAGCGCGACTCGTTGGAGGAGGCGTAGATAGAACAAAACTATTAAAGTCTGCGACTGGAACAAGATACAGTAAATGATCAGATGAGCGAGTTGGCCGCTACCTCGCTGAAGGAGTTGTAGATGGAGTAGACAACAGTCAACTCCACTTCCCACATGCCGACTGAACTGAGTTCAGCAGAGTTTCACCCAAACTGCGTCTCGTGTTCCACTAATAGTGGACAACCGCGCGGTGGTGTGGGATACGCGGTAATAAACCCGCATGCAGAGCTGTACGGGCTTTCACGTGGGGTGAGAGGAGGGAGGGAGGGTAAAAGGCGGGTACGTCAAATAGTCATTTGTAACCCAAATGTTTGCCCGAAAACCCAACAATGTGTTTAGACATAATGTGCGTGTTGAAACTGTGCCGAGCCGACTTGACCGCTTCCCTGTTTTAGGAGCCACCCTGACGCGTGCGGTGCGCAGCTGAAAAGACATCATTGGAAGTCAGGACATTGAAACTGTCCCAAACTCATGGAGAAAGAGGACGGTGGAAGTGACATTTATAAGCGCCGTTTCATGTATCCACGAATGTTCCCAGGACAATGAAAGTACGGTCGCATGTAACATTATCAGGAACGCGTGGTTTAATTTAATCACATTAATTTGCCCCAATTTAAAACATACCATAACAACTACTGGGGTTTCACGAACGCAGCAGTTCTGCGAAGATCGATTTACTACCCAATTGATTGAAAGAGTCTACCTGCTAAAGTAAAACATGACACAAAATGCTGGAGTATCTCAGTGGGTCAGGGCACATCTCCTGGAGAAAAAGGAATAGTGACGTTTCCGTGTCGAGACCCTCCTTCCGACGGGTCATATTCTATCTGAAGAATGTATCGACCCGAACGTCACCTATTCCGACTCCCCCAGAGCTGCTTCCTTACGCCAGCATCTGCATTCCTTCGCTACACAAAGAAACCGTGAGTTGTACAGGCAAGAACTGCAGGTGCTGGTTTTAAATCGACGGTAGATCACAAAATACTGAAAGTAACTCAGCGAATAGCCAGCAATCCCTGGAGAGAAGGAATGAAAGACGTTCGGGTCGAGACCCTTCTTCAAACGTGATCTCACCAGGAGTTTTCACCCTAAAGTGCCAACAGAATGTTTATAACAAGTTTTCAAGCCAAAACAAGTTTGCAAACATGCATAATCTATGATTATTATCGTAACTTCCAAGTAACCCTTGCTTTCCCCCTCCTCCACCCCGCCCCTTCTATTTCTCCACCACTCTACAGTCCCCAGATTAGATGTTTAGCACTGTTTACCTTGTTGTGTCCTTCTCCTAGACAAACAATCATCTATTCTATATTTTCCTTTGATGCTCATTTTCAACACATTACCCTTCCCTTATCTTTGTATCCTCCCTGTCCCTGACTCTCAGTCCTGAAGAAGGTCTTCAATCCGAAACTTCAAACCCATTCCTCCTATCCGGAGATGCAGCTGCCCCTCTGAGTTTCTCCAACTTTCTATCTTGGGTGTAAACCAGACACCTGCAGTTCCTTGCGTACACATCTCTATGCAGTTTTCTTCCACCAGGTATCAGACTATGACTCAATGGTTCTATACATCTATTGATCACTATTCATTTAGAGATAAGTGTGACATTGTCCCCTCCCGCTGTTCTCACAGTTCATGGCTGCGCTGATTCGCTCTGTGTTGTGTGCAGGCCCCAGGACAATCTCCTGTTTTTCTATCAAGTTTTTGCGTCAATTCAAGCAAGAATCTACTGCATGACCCTGGCCACCGTCACATGGCCCCGGGACAAGGTGGAGAGTCTCAGGCTCTCCTTGGATGGGCAGATCAGAGAGCTGGAAAAGTGTGTTAGGAACCCAGGCTCCGAGACCCGGCCACGGAAGAAGCGCCGCGATTCACTACTACTTCAGAAACTCGCAATTTCTTTAAACGGAAGGTGAGACTGTTCATCTTATCATCTAACGACCCCGGTGAGCGAAATTATTCACAGCAATCTATAATTTATTCATTCTCTGGATGCGAGATTCCGAACCTGTCCTCTTTTGCAGAGATTCACGCCCAGCGCCAGGGAAGTAACCCTCGCCGAGACAGGGCGTTTTTCCAACCGTTGCCTCCATGTAATGTCAAGAAATCACGAGCGAACGAAGATGTCACCATATACATTTAACCAGATTTATGTTAATTATTTACACAGCTGAAAAGATAACCTATTTTATAATATTTAACATGCAAACCATTTACTTAAGCATTTATTTATTTGTTTTTGACGAAGTTTCCTTGATGTACCAATATACAATTAACCAGATTTATGTTTATTTATACACAGTTAAGTAGGAAATGAACACCTATTTATAATATTAACATGCAAAATATACTGTCATGATTTATTTTAATTTTAGGACTGTTAGCCTGTAGCCTGGAGCTTACTATGAAGTGAATTTTAACTCTCTAATATAATTTAATAGACTAATTTATTTAAAACTGCTGTTTTAATTGAAGGCGAGGTAATAAAGATTTGTACTTGACCACTTTTCAAACCTTATTTTTTTTAAGTATAAGTCTTTGTGCCACTTGTCCGTCTGTGAATGGTTGAAATTAGTAGTCCATGGTCGACCAAAGTAACGCCGACCAAGGCATACAATCGAAATACATACTCCCCAAAAGAACTCCACTGAACACGCACTTGCGGTCCAGTCCCCAATTTATTTTTTATACTTTACTTTAAGACGTTATAGATACAGCGCGGAAATAGGCCCTCCCCGCGCAAACGAGTTCGCGCTTGGCCACCCCGCACTGGCCCACCACACATTAGCTACTTTCTCCCTATGTCATGGTCGTATCTTATGATACTGCGTGAGCAACCAGATGTTCTTATGAATTAATATTACAATAATATGGCCTGTTTAAAATTTGATAAATTTTGTAAATATAGAATACCAATTTAAATTAAGAGATACGGCGCGGAAAACAGGCCATTCGCCCAACCGATCCGCGCCAACCAGCGATACCCGCACACGAACACTATCCACACACTAGGGACAATTTACAATTTTTTAAAGAAACCTTACGTCTAGTGTTGGAGGAACCCGGAGAAACCCCACGTGTTCACAGGAGAATACTCAAACTCCGTACAGAGACGCACTCTCGTCAGGATTGAACCCCGGGTCCCTTAGGGCGATGTAAGGCAGCAGCCTGACGCATGAGCCATCGGTGCCGGAGTCAGAGAAAGCCTGGCTCGTATGCCGCAAGGATGTGTTGTGAAGCTGACAAAGTTCACAGAGAGACCTGGTTGCGATGCTACCTCGGGCGCTGTGGATGTGGATTTTCGTGTTCATCCCTGTGACCGCGTGGGTTTTCCTCGGGTTCTCCCTTTTCTCCCACAGCACCAACAACATACGGTTTGGAGTTTAATTGGATTAAAACATTTGTAAAGCTATATGGCGCCGGAGGCGATCGTCTTCCGCTGAGATAGCGCCCTTTCATGCTTTTTTGGAAGTGCAAGAGACCAACAACAAGCAGTGGGTGTGCAAGAAATAACTGAAATGTTGGTGAAGGCTGAACGAAATGCTGCAGAAGCGCAGCGGGTGAGGCAGGCATCAGTGGAAGCGGGGGATGGACGACGTTTCGCGTCGATGACTCTTCTTCAACTGAGTCAGGGGGAGGGGGCGGGATAAAATGTCGGCGGAGACAGTGGGACCCATGGGAGAACTGGGAAGGGGAAGAGGAAGGAGAAAGAATGCAAGGGATATTTGAAATTTTGAGTGCAGTTCCTCCGATTTGCCGCCGGCCTCCACTCTGACAATGGAGGAGGCCCAGGACAGAGGGGTCCATAGTAGGAATAGAGGAGGAGTCGAAGAGCTGGGCCACCGGGAGATCAGGTTAAGACGGTCGGAGCGGAGGCGAATCACGAAACGATTGCCGAGCCAGCGCCTGGAGGAGGTAAAGGGACAGGGTCCTGCGGTTGTAGGGGGGAAAGTACCTGGGGAAGCGGTGGTTTAGGTGGGAAGGAAGGGACGAGGTGACCAGGACGTTATGGAGGAAACGGTCCTCTGCGGAAAGCAAAAGGGAGGATGATGCGAAGATGTGGCCAGTACTATTGGGATCCCCATAGGAGGTGGCGGATATGTTGGAGGATTATATGCTGTAAATCCTGGGGTTTGGTTACGATGAACCTTGGCTTGTACTCGGCTGGAATTTAGAAGATTGAGGTGGTGAGGGGTGATCTCATAGAGACTTACAAAATTCTTAAGGGGTTGGACAGGCTTAGATGCAGGAAGATTGTGTTTTTTCCCGATGTTGGGGGATCCAGGACAAGGGTCAAGTTTTAAGGATAAGGGGAAGTCTTTTAGGACCGGGATGAGAAAATCGTATTTTTTTTCACACAGTGGTGAATCTGTGGAATTCTCTGCCAAGAAGGTAGTCGAGGCCAAGTTCGTTGGCCATATTTTGAATGGGAGTTGGATGTAGCCCTTGTGGCCGCTGAAGGGATCAGGGGGTATGGAGAGAAGCAGGTACAGGATACTGAGTTGGATGATCAGCCATGATCATATTGAATGGCGTGCAGGCTCGAAGGGCCAGAATGGCCTGCTCCTGCACCTAATTTCTATGTTTCTATGTTTCTATTAAGGGGGGAGATGTTGGTCATGTTTAATTTAATACCCCCTAGTGTGTAGGGAGTGGATGCGAAAGTGGGATAATATAGAAATAGAGTGAACTGGGTGATCGATGGTTAGTGTGGCCTCGCTGGGCCGAAGTGCGGTTTCCATGCTGCATCTTTCCATCAAATAAAACTACAAGTTCCCGAATCCTATGGATGGATGGGGATGCGATTGAATTTGTTCAGATGACTGTGGCCCACCAGCAAGTTTCTGTGAAAGACAGGCGTGATGCGAAAATATAAGATGTTGGTTTTAACACCCAGGTTTAACACAAAACAGCTCCCTCTGGTGTGCCAGCTGCGCCGGGCTTGAACACTCTGGAGTTTAAGAGCTGCCTTCTCCGCACCTACTTCAGGAGGCCGCACGGCTTGCAACTGGAAGAAAAGGCGACACTGGTAGTCGGCTTCAACTGTACAAAGTCTGAGGGGGATTGTGAGATCCTGTCTCAATTTTCACACACTCCCCGCCAGCCTTCGCACCCTATTAATCACCCTCCGAACATTTCTGTCTACTCCAATATTATTCCACATCATCCCATCCTCCACCACTTTCCACCTCTGCAGAGATTTCTCCCTCCACAACTTCTTGGTTCGCCCCCTTCCCCACCCTAACCAACTCCTCCCCAAGAAGTTTCCTTTATATCCGCATGAGATGTATCACCTGCCCTGGTACTTCCTCCCTCTTACTCCATCCAGAGACACCAGCAACCTTTCAGGTTCATGAATAGGTTCATGTGCAGCTCCTCTAACCTCATCTACCGTATCCTGTGTTTTCTGATGTGGCCTCTGATCGTCTGCGACATCAGGCGTACACATGGCAACCGCTTTGCCAGAACACGTGCTCAGTTCTACACAGCCTAAAATGGGTCTTCTAGTAGCTAGTCACGTTCACTCCTCTTCCCATTCCCATACTGTTCTGGGACTCATCCATTGCCAGATTGAGGCCACACAAAAAACTGGAGAAGGAACAGCATCTGATATTTTTCTTTGGGTAGCTTAAAAACCAATGGTATGAACATTGAATTATCCAATTTTCGGTAACTCTCTTCCCTCTCTTTTTCCCCCTCCCCTTTGTTTCCCCGGGGATTGGGGGGACAACACTTCCGATCTCACCTCCACCCCCCACCAATCGTTTTACCTGAAGGTTGGCTAACTTTGCACCAGTTCCCCTCGTTTGATCCCCCCCCCCCCCCCCCCCCCCCCCCCCCCCCCCCCCCCCCCCCCCCCCCCCCCCCACCCCCCCCCCCCCCCCCCCCCCCCCCCCCCCCCCCCCCCCCCCCCCCCCCCCTCCCCCCCCCCCCCCCCCCCCCCCCCCCCCCCCCCCCCCCCCCCCCCCCCCCCCCCCCCCCCCCCTGCACTATAATCATCCACTAAGCGTCCATGAACTCGTTTTCATCACCGTTCGCACCGATGTATTCCTCTTGTGCCACTATCCAACAATCAGTGTATCACGGAACCGTCCTCCCTGAGGTGATCTGTTGCCGGGCCTGATTTCTCCTGTTTTTTTTTTTGCTGCCGGTTTTTAATTTGTTCTCCATATTCCAACCAGTTTGAAGAACGGTCCCGAACCGAAACGTCATTTATTTCCATTTTCTACAGAAATGCTGCCTGGCCCACTGAGTTACTCCAGCACTGTGTTTTGGCATAAAACAGCATCTGCAGTTCCTTTTTTAAATATTAAAAACAACTTCACATGAAGTTCAAGTGCAAGATATGTATTGCCCCGCTTCAGGTTATTGAACAACCTCTTTTAAATAAATAGCCCGTCAAATTGTAAAATGACTGCTTACACCCCAGCGGTATGAACATTGACTTCTCTAATTTCAGGTAGTCCCTGCTTTCTGCTCCACTTCCCAGCTCTCCCTCAGCCCACTGTCTCCGCCTCTTCCTTTCTTCTCCCAGCCCCCCCCCCCCCCCCCCCCATCCTCACATCAGTCTGAAGAAGGGTCTCGACCCGAAACGTTGCCTATTTCCTTCGCCCCATAGATGCTGCATCCGTTGAGTTTCTCCGGCATTTTTGATAATCTTCGATTTTCCAGCAACTGCAGTTCCTTCTTAAACTTAGTTTAAACTTAGTTCCTTCTTAAACGTATGCAGTTTCTACATAATAAGCACCGTTTCTTTTTATACGCCCTCAAAACACAATAAATATTATCATTATATGTCGGCAGAGATAACACAATTTCCTTTTATAATATAAAAATAAAATATTTGCTTTTGACATAACCGATTTCTTTAAGTATCTTTAAATATATCTTTGCAAATCCTTCAGTTTGCCTCGTGGACTTTTGCCAAATAAGAGTGGGATTTGTTTGAATAACGTCATGATCTCGGTGCGCGTTATTACCCAAGCGCAGAGAAGATCCCTGCAAAAGAGAAATGTTCAAAGCATGCATTAGAGAATGAGTAGAAGCAGCGTGGGAATTACAGTATAGTTTATTGTCACATGTACCGAGTCAGCAGGAAGAAGATACACGATTACCATCGATCCATTTACTGTGTAAAGCTACATGATAAGGAAATGTCGTTCAGTGCTAAGTCCGATCAAGGATAGTCCGTGGATCACCAAAGAGGTAGATAACAGTTCAGCCATGCTCTCTGGTCGTGGTAGGATGATGCAATATCCTGATAACAACTGGAAAGAAACTGTCCCTGAATATGGCGGTGTGCGTTTTTTTTCAACTTCAGATGCTGGTTTACGTCGAGGATAGACACAACATGCAGAAGTAACCCAGTGGGACAGGCAACATCTCTGCAGAGAAGGAATGGGTGACGTTCCGGGTCGTGACCCTTCTTCAGACTGAGTCAGGGGAGAGGGACACAGAGTTATGGATGGGTAAGATGTGGAAATAAGAGATCAAAGGGGACGTAGATCAAGGATCATTGTTCGAGCCTAGGTTGGCTTGTTGGTTCGTGGGCGTAGGAGGAAAAGGAATCACTAAGGGGGAGCAACGAGAGAATGTGTTGCAGAACCTTCTGCTTTCTGAGCCTTCTGAGTTTTGTAATCGGCAGGGCAGTACTCTGCATATCGCCAACTTGCACAATTTTACATTTTTTAATCGTCAATTAACCTACAAACCGAAGATCTCGGTGAAAACCAATCCAGCTCACGGGGAGAACGTACAGACACCATAAAGACAGCACCCGTAGTCGGGATCGAACCCGGGTCTCTGGCGCTGCATTTTGCTGTCAGGCAGCAGCTCTACCGCTCTGCCACCGTGACTGAACACTCCTCGGAGCGAGGAGGAGAACCTCTTCAAAGTATGCAAAGCATAAGGAGATTTCGCAGTGGAGCAGACGAAGTGTGTAAGAAGAAACTGCAGATGCTGGTTTACACAGAAGATAGACACAAAATGCTGGAGTAACTTAGCGGGACAGGCAGCATCTTTGGAGAAAAGGAATATGTGACGTTTCGGGGGGCGAGACCCTTCTTCAGACCGCGAGTCAGGGGAGAGGGAGAAATGATATATATGGATTAGGTTGGGTAATTCCACGAGAGTTATTCGGGTTTAACAAGTAATCAGTGGCCTCACCTTCTGCTTAAGAAACTTGCTGAGTGTGCGGAAATAATTGCGAATCGTTGCTCTTCTCCGTGGCCGGGTCTCGGAGCCTGGGTTCCTCACACAGTTTTTCCAGCCCTCTGATCAGTCGATGCAATAGTTCCCTGAGACTCGCCACCTTGTCCCGGGGCCATGTGACCGACTTCAGGTTTCATGCTGTGGACCTGTTGATCTGACGCAACACATGGTAGACAATACTGATCTCCTGGGGACAAAATACACAGAGTGACATCGGGCAGAAGGGGGTCAAATGGTGCAGACATTTCCACATCGAATAGTCATCAATAGATTGTGCATTATTGCAAAACCTATCTCTATAACCGTGTCTGCACATCGCCGATGGCATTAATGGTCTTTACCCCACTTACCATGGGATTGCTCAAATCTGTAATTCGCAGAAATCCAAACAACTGTTTTCTGAAGAAGCTCAAAGTAACGTTTCGTCTTTAAAATGATTGACATTCGGTTTAGAACGGGCGTCAGAGGTTATGGGGCGAAGCCAGGAGATTGGTGTTTGAGGCGGAAAGATAGTACAGCCATGATTGAATGGCGGAGTAGACTAGATGGGCTAAATGGCCTAATTCTTCTCCTGAAACTTCTGAACTTATGAAGTTAAAATGAGTTTAAGTTGATCGCCCGAGCAGTTATTGCTGCTGCCAGCATCAGCAGAAACATTTGACAACACGCAATGTGAACACTCACCCGCCTGCTCTCCGACATGTTCTGTTGGCTTCCAGTGATTTCTTTTCAAGCAAGCACTGCCGAGTAAGCGCTCCTCCCTGCAGAAGGACCATCGCTCCCGCATCCAGTGATCAAACCCTCGTCCACTTCAGGTGTTCCAGTCTTTGTTTCCCTCCTGTCATCTATATCTCCTCCCGTCACTTGAACACGTTTCACCACTACTCGTGGCCCCCTCCACTTCACCGTCCACGCTTCCTCTCTCCCTTTCTCTAAACCAGCTAGAGTGCATACTTGTCCCGGACCCGGAGAGGTCATCGAGCTGAAACATTAACGCTGTTTCTCCCACCACAGAGGCTGCCTGACCACCTGAGTGTTTCCAATAATGTCACATGGTTTTCAAGTTATAGTTCTACCAAGATAATTTCACCAAATAAAATATTTATGTGTAGGAAAGAACTGTAGGTGCCGGTTTGTTATTCAATTTCGGCAAAACTATGACCCGATTAGCTGATTACACATGTCTGCAATAATATGTATATACTGTATACACTCGCCATTTCACCCAGTATTTTCTGAGCTTCTTCATTAAAATCTCCTACCAAATCACGGCACCTCGGGCGAAGATTCTCGTCAGTAAAACTAGCAAAATGCATCGTCTCCAGCCATTCGCTAAAACCATCTTCTAACGATGGTTAGATGGTTAGGTGGCGTTCTGAAATCCGAGCAGCTGCTCGACTGGCGTTGATGAGGGGAACCAGTATCCTCCCGAGCTGGAGCACCCTTCAATGGACTGATGAGATTGCTACTCTTCGAACTGATGGGCCCATTTTAAGGTGTACATCAGGATATTCCTCTGACGTTACAAAAACAAATCGATTTTAGACAATAGACAATGGACAATAGGTGCGTGAGTAGGCCATTCGGCCCTTCGAGCCAGCAGAGCCATTCAAAGTGATCATGACTGATCATCCCCAATCAGTACCCCGTTCCAGCCTTCACCCCGTATCCCCTGACTCCGCCATCTTTAAGAGCCCTATTTAGCTCTCTCTTGAAAGCATCCAGAGAACCTGCCTCCACCGCCCTTTGAGGCAGAGAATTCCACAGACTCACAACACTCTGTGAGAAAAAGTGTTTCCTCGTCTCCGTTCTAAATGGCTTACCCCTTATTCTTAAACTGTGGCCCCTGGTTCTGGACTCCCCCAACATCGGGAACATGTTTCCTACCACTAGCGTGTCCAAACCATTAACAATCTTATATGTTTCAATAAGATCCCCTCTTATCCTTCTAAACTCCAGAGTGTACAAGCCCAGCTGCTGCATTCTCTCAGCATATGACAGTCCCGCCATCCCGGGAATTAATCTTGTAAACCTACGCTGCTCTCCCTCAATAGCAAGAATGTCCTTCCTCAAATTAGGGGATGAAAACTGCACACAATACATCAGGTGTGGTCTCACTAAGGCACTGTACAACTGCAGAGGGACCTCTTTGCCCCTATACTCGACTCCTCTTGTTATAAAGGCCAACATGCCATTCGCTTACTTCACTGCCTGCTGTACCTGCATGCTTACTTTCATAGACTGATGAACAAGGACCCCCAGATCCTGTGTACTTCCCCTTTCCCAAGTTTACGCCATTTAGATAGTGATCTACCGTCCTGTTCTTGATACCAAAGTGAATAACCTCACATTTATCCACATTAAACTTCAACTGTTACTTTGAATCCCTTCATCCAAATCATTGATTTATATTGTAAATAGCTGCGGTCCCAGCACCGAGCCTTGCATTACCCCAGTAGTCATTGCCTGTCATTTGTAAAGGGATTCGTTAATCCCTACTCTTTGTTTCCTGTCTGCCAACCAATTTTCTATCCGTCAGCACTCTACCCCCAATACCATATGCCCTATTTTTTCCCACTAATCTCCTATGTGGGACCTTATCAAATGCTTTCTGAAAGTCCAGGTACACTACATCCACTAGCTCTCCCTTGTCCATTTTCCTAGTTACATCCTCAAAAAATTCCAGATTAGTCAAGCATGATTTCCCCTTCGTAAATCCATGCTGACTCGATCCTGTTACTGCTATCCAAATGTTCGGCTGTTTCATCTTTTATAATTGACTCCAGCATCTTCCCCACCACCGATGTCAGGTTAACTGGTCTATAATTCCCTGTTTTCTCTCTCCCGCCTTTCTTACAAAGTGGGATAACGTTAGCTACCCTCCAATCGACAGAAACTGATCCTGAGGCTATAGAACATTGGAGAATTATCACCAATGCATCCACGATTTCAAGAGCCACTTCTTTAAGTACTCTGGGATGCAGACCATCTGGCCCTGGGGATTTATCAGCCTTCAATCCCATCAGTCTACCCAACACCATTAACTGCCTAACGTGGATAGCCTTCAGTTCCTCCGTCACCGCACATCCTCTAGCCACTGCTATATCAGGAAGATTGTTTGTGTCTTCCCTAGTGAAGACGGATCCAAAGTACCTGTTCATTTTGTTTCCAACCGCAATAGTTTGAGGGAATCTTTTAATTTAGAAATAGAACATAGAAATTAGGTGCAGGAGTAGGCCATTCAGCCCTTCGAGCCTGCACCGCTATTCAATATGGATCATGGCTGATCATCCAACTCAGTATCCCGTACCTGCCTTCTCTCCATACCCTCTGATCCCCTTAGCCACAAGGGCCACATCCAACTCACTCTTAAATATAGCCAAATGAACTGGCCTCAACTACCCTCTGTGGCAGAGAGTTCCAGAGACTCACCACTCTCTGTGTGAAAAAAGTCTTTCTCATCTCGGTCTTAAAGGATTTCCCCCTTATCCTTAAGCTGTGACCCCTTGTCCTGGACTTCCCCAACATCGGGAACAATCTTCCTGCATCTAGCCTGTCCAACTCCTTAAGAATTTTGTAAGTTTCTATAAGATCCCCTCTTAATCTCCTAAATTCCAGAGAGTATAAACCGAGTCTATCCAGTCTTTCTTCATAAGACAGTCCTGACATCCCAGGAAATCAGTCTGGTGAACCTTCTCTGCACTCCCTCTATGGCAATAATGTCCTTCCTCAGATTTGGAGACCAAAACTGCACGCAATACTCCAGGTGTGGTCTCACCAAGACCCTGTACAACTGAAGTAGAACCTCCCTGCTCCTGTACTCAAATCCTTTTGCTATGAAAGCTAACATACCATTCGCTTTTTTCACTGCCTGCTGCACCTGCATGCCTACTTTCAATGACTGGTGTACCATGACACCCAGGTCTCGCTGCATCTCCCCTTTTCCTAATCGGCCACCATTTAAATAATAGTCTGCTTTCCTGTTTTTGCCACCAAAGTGGATAACCTCACATTTATTCACATTATACTGCATCTGCCAAACATTTGCCCACTCACCCAGCCTATCCAAGTCACCTTGCAGTCTCCTAGCATCCTCCTCACAGCGAACACTGCCCCCCAGCTTAGTGTCATCCGCAAACTTGGAGATATTGCCTTCAATTCCCTCATCCAGATCATTAATATATATTGTAAATAGCTGGGGTCCCAGCACTGAGCCCTGCGGTACCCCACTAGTTACTGCCTGCCATTGTGAAAAGGACCCGTTTACTCCTACTCTTTGCTTCCTGTTTGCCAGCCAGTTCTCTATCCACATCAATACTGAACCCCTAATACCGTATGCTTTAAGTTTGTATGCTAATCTCTTATGTGGGACCTTGTCGAAAGCCTTCTGGAAGTCCAGATATACCACATCCACTGGTTCTCCCTTATCCACGCTACTAGTTACATCCTCGAAAAATTCCACAAGATTCGTCAGACATGATTTACCTTTTGTAAATCCATGCTGACTTTGTCCAATGATTTCACCACTTTCCAAATGTGCTGCTATCCCATCTTTAATAACTGACTCTAGCAGTTTCCCCACTACCGATGTTAGACTAACTGGTCTGTAATTCCCCGTTTTCTCTCTCCCTCCCTTCTTAAAAAGAGGGGTTACATTTGCTACCCGCCAATCCTCAGGAACTACTCCAGAATCTAAAGAGTTTTGAAAGATTATCACTAATGCATCCACTATTTCCTGAGCTACTTCCTTAAGTACTCTGGGATGCAGCCTATCTGGCCCTGGGGATTTATCGGCCTTTAATCTATTCAATTTACCCAACACCACTTCCCGACTGACCTGGATTTCACTCAATTCCTCCTTTGACCCACAGTCCCCTGCTATTTCAGGCAGATTATTTATGTCTTCCTTAGTGAAGACGGAACCAAAGTAGTTATTCAATTGTCCGCCATATCCTTGTTCCCCATGATCAACTCACCTGTTTCTGACTGCAAGGGACCTACATTTGTTTTAACTAACCTCTTTCTCTTCACATATCTATAAAAACTTTTGCAGTCAGTTTTTATGTTCCCTGCCAGTTTTCTTTCATAATCTATTTTTCCTTTCCTAATTAAGCCCTTTGTCCTCCTCTGCTGGTCTCTGAATTTCTCCCAGTCCTCTGGTATGCTGCTTTTTCTGGCTACTTTGTACGCATCATCCTTTGCTTTGATACTATCCCTGATTTCCCTTGTTATCCCACGGATGCACTACCTTCCCCGATTTATTCTTTTGCCAAACTGGGATGAACAATTTTTGTAGTTCATCCATGCAGTCTTAAATGTCTTCCATTGTATATCCACCGTCAACCCTTTTAGAATTAATTGCCAGTCAATCTTGGCCAATTCACGTCTCATACCCTCAAAGTTACCTTTCTTTAAGTTCAGAACCATTGTTTCTGAATTAACAATGTCACTCTCCATCCTAATGAAGAACTCAACCATATTATGGTCACTCTTGCCCAAGGGGGCACGTACAACAAGACGGCTAATTACCCCTTCCTCATTACTCAAAAACCCAGTCTAAAATAGCCTGCTCTCTCGTTGGTTCCTCTACATGTTGATTTAGATAACTATCCCGCATACATTCCAAAAAATCCTCTTCCTCAGCACCCCTGCCAATTTGATTAACCCAATCTATATGTAGATTGAAGTCACCCATTATAACTGTTTTGCCTTTGTCGCACGCATTTCTAATTTCCTGTTTGATACCATCCCCAACTTCTCTGCTACTGTTAGGTGGCCTGTACACAACACCCACCAGCGTTTTCTGCCCCTTAGTGTTTTGTAGCTCTACCCATACCGATTCCACATCCTCCAAGCTAATGTCCTTCCTTTCCATTGCTTTAATCTCCTCTCTAACCAGCAATGCTACCCCACCTCCTTTTCCTTTCTCTCTATCCCTCCTGAATATTGAATATCCCTGGGATGTTCAGCTCCCAGCCTACGTCACCCTGGAGCCATGTCTCCGTGATCCCAACTATATCATAATCATTAAATATCTATCTGCACGTTCAACTCTTCCACCTTATTACGAATACTCCTTGCATTGAGACACAAAGCCTTCAGGCTTGTCTTTACAACGCATTTACCCCTTATACAATTTTGCTGAAAAGTGGCCCTTTTTGATTTTTGCCCTGGTTTTGTCTGCCTGCCACTTTTACCTTTCACCTTGCTACCTAATGCTTCTACCCTCATTTTACACCCTCCTGCCTCTCTGCTCTTGTACCCATCCCCCTGCCACATTAGTTTAAATCCTCCCCGACAGCACTAGCAAACACTCCCCCAAGAACATTGGTTCCATTCCATTCCAGGTGCAAACCGTCCCTGTTTGTACCGGTCCCACCTCCCCCAGAACTGGTCCCAGTGCCCTAAAAATTTGAATCCCTCCCCCTTGCACCACTTTTCAAGCCACGTATTCATTTGCATTATCCCTCCTATTTCTACTCTGACTGGCCCGTGGTACTGAGATTACTACCTTTGAGGTCCTACTTTTAAGTTTATCTCCTAGCTCCCTAAATTCACCTTGTAGGACCTCGTCCCTTTTTTTTACCTATATCGTTGGTGCCAACATGCACCACGATAAACTGGCTGTTCACCCTCCCCCTCCAGAATGTTCTGCAGCCGTTCAGTGACATCCCTGACCTTTGCACCAGGGAGGCAACATACCATCCTGGAGTCTCGTTTGCGGCCGCAGAAATGCCTATCTATTCCCCTGACAATTGAATCCCCTATTACTATTGCCCTTCCCCTCTTTTTTCCCCCCTCATGTGCTGCAGAGCCACCCATGGTGCCATGAACCTGGCTGCTGCTGCATTCCCCTGATGAGCCATCTCCCTCAACAGTATCCAAAATGGTATACCTGTTTAGGAGGGAGATGACCGCAGGGGACTCCTGCACTACCTGCCTACTGCTTTGCTGGCTATTGGCCACCCGTTCCCTTCTTGTCCTCCTACCTTTTGCCTGCGGTGTGACCAACTCACTGTACGTGCTATCCACGACTTTTTCTCCCGCATCGTGGATGCTCCAGTATGAATCCAGCCGCAGTTCCAATCGTTCAATGCGATCTGCCAGGAGCTGCAGCTGGACACACTTCCTGCAAACGTAGTCACCAGGGACACTGACCATCTCCATGATCTCCCACATGTTGCAGGCTGAACAAACCACGGGGCCAATCTCTACTGCCATACCTTACTCCCAAATTACTCTGTATTAAATATTTTAAAAAAAAAAAAAAACACAAAAACTTATCCTTTAAAACTTTACTACTAAATAATGAATCCCTAACTCCCAGAATCCCTAACTCCCAGAAGGCAGAAATGTAAAATAGTAAACCCGGGGTTGCACCCAATCAGCTGCTTCCTCGGGTCCTCTTCCACCAATCAGCGGCTTCCTCAAAAAAAACCCCACTTCTCCAAATGGAACGTTATGGATTTTGGTAAAAACAAGCCCCGCGCTAGATTTTTATCCTTACCGGTCGGGTGTCGCTCCTCCCCCTCCTTCACTTCCAACGGCTCCTGTGGGCCTCTGCATTTCATTCTAAGCTTTCACTTTCTGCCTAATTCAAAGCGCTCTAACCAAGAGATACGAAGAACTGCGGATGCTGGATTTTTGAACAAAGCAGTCAGGCAGAATCTTGGGAAAGAATGGGCGACGTTCACGGGCTCGGCCCTTCTGCAGACTGATTGGGGACAGAGAGAAAGCTTGCATCATATATACAACATGCGTCTGAACATCGGAGCATTTCGGAGAAAACTTTTTCGCCTCAACTCCAATGAATCTGAAGAAGGGTCCCGACCCGAACCGTCGCCCCTTGCTAGGTGTTGCCGAAGCTGCAAAGATGCAACACGTATTTTTTTTGTACATTCAGTGGAGGTCAGTCGGTTCGCTGCACCTCAGGGTGGGGGTTCTTTAGATCTCGAGATTCACAAGCTCAATTAGAAAAAAAAAACCATCCTTCGATTAGTTTAAATCCTCCCCGACAGCACTAGCAAACACTCCCCCAAGAACATTGGTTCCATTCCATTCCAGGTGCAAACCGTCCTGTTTGTACCGGTCCCACCTCCCCCAGAACTGGTCCCAGTGCCCTAAAAATTTGAATCCCTCCCCCCTTGCACCACTTTTCAAGCCACGTATTCATTTGCATTATCCTCCTATTTCTACTCTGACTGGCCCGTGGTACTGAGATTACTACCTTTGAGGTCCTACTTTTAAGTTTATCTCCTAGCTCCCTAAATTCACCTTGTAGGACCTCGTCCCTTTTTTTACCTATATCGTTGGTGCCAACATGCACCACGATAACTGGCTGTTCACCCTCCCCCTCCAGAATGTTCTGCAGCCGTTCAGTGACATCCCTGACCTTTGCACCAGGGAGGCAACATACCATCCTGGAGTCTCGTTTGCGGCCGCAGAAATGCCTATCTATTCCCCTGACAATTGAATCCCCTATTACTATTGCCCTTCCCCTCTTTTTTTCCCCCCTCATGTGCTGCAGAGCCACCCATGGTGCCATGAACCTGGCTGCTGCTGCATTCCCCTGATGAGCCATCTCCCTCAACAGTATCCAAAATGGTATACCTGTTTAGGAGGGAGATGACCGCAGGGGACTCCTGCACTACCTGCCTACTGCTTTGCTGGCTATTGGCCACCCGTTCCCTTCTTGTCCTCCTACCTTTTGCCTGCGGTGTGACCAACTCACTGTACGTGCTATCCACGACTTTCTCCCGCATCGTGGATGCTCCAGTATGAATCCAGCCGCAGTTCCAATCGTTCAATGCGATCTGCCAGGAGCTGCAGCTGGACACACTTCCTGCAAACGTAGTCACCAGGGACACTGACCATCTCCATGATCTCCCACATGTTGCAGGCTGAACAAACCACGGGGCCAATCTCTACTGCCATACCTTACTCCCAAATTACTCTGTATTAAATATTTTAAAAAAAAAACAAAACACAAAAACTTATCCTTTAAACTTTACTACTAAATACTGAATCCCTAACTCCCAGAATCCCTAACTCCCAGAAGGCAGAAATGTAAAATAGTAAACCCGGGGTTGCACCCAATCAGCTGCTTCCTCGGGTCCTCTTCCACCAATCAGCGGCTTCCTCAAAAAAAAACCCACTTCTCCAAATGGAATGTTATGGATTTTGGTAAAAACAAGCCCCGCGCTAGATTTTTATCCTTACCGGTCGGGTGTCGCTCCTCCCCCTCCTTCACTTCCAACGGCTCCTGTGGGCCTCTGCATTTCATTCTAAGCTTTCACTTTCTGCCTAATTCAAAGCGCTCTAACCAAGAGATACGAAGAACTGCAGATGCTGGATTTTTGAACAAAGCAGTCAGGCAGAATCTTGGGAAAGAATGGGCGACGTTCACGGGCTCGGCCCTTCTGCAGACTGATTGGGACAGAGAGAAAGCTTGCATCATATATACAACATGCGTCTGAACATCGGAGCATTTCGGAGAAAACTTTTTCGCCTCAACTCCAATGAATCTGAAGAAGGGTCCCGACCCGAACCGTCGCCCCTTGCTAGGTGTTGCCGAAGCTGCAAAGATGCAACACGTATTTTTTTTGTACATTCAGTGGAGGTCAGTCGGTTCGCTGCACCTCAGGGTGGGGTTCTTTAGATCTCGAGATTCACAAACTCAATTAGAAAAAAACCAGCGTGGATTCGTAATAAATGGGAATTATTTTAACACGGCATGATGCATGATGCATCTTGAATATCAGAATGGGATATCTTCGTGTTTTCTGACACCGTTTATCCTTCAGTCCACTGCAAGGCATCAACAGCATCCTTCATTTCCTTGCAGCCCGGAGACTTCGCCGGGTGGGACGTGACTCCTGGTTGCAAACGTCAGCGCATCACAGGCTACAATCACACACACAGATACACACACACACACACACACACACACATAATGCCGGAGTAATTCAGAGGGACAGGTCGACACAAAATGCTGGAGTAACTCAGCGGGTCAGGCAGCATATTTGGAGAGAAGGAATGGGTGACGTTTTCGGGTCGAGTCGCTTCTTCATAGAGTGTGTGTGTGTGTGTGTGTGTGTGTGTATGTGTGTGTGTGATATTATATATAATCCTGTCAAACACATGCACCCACAAATATTTCCTTGCAAATGCGATGTGCGACGTGTAACTTACTAATGTGCTCTGCACCCTTCAAAATTGTTCCGTGTCAGGGCAAGAGGCCCTGGAGAAATGTTGCAAGGGAAATTTCGAATAATGTTACAAACGCAAATTGCCTCATGGCAATTGTACTGGCTATGATGAATGACTGCCTTAAACGGATGATAAATTAAAACAGAAGAAAATAGCAAATGGACACGTAAGAAACGGAATGCAAATTCAGTTTCGAAATGAAGTTAAAAACTAGTATTTGGTAATGTCAAAGAAATACACAAAGAATATTTACGATTAAAAAAAATGTGTGATTAAGCTACCTTTAATTGATAAGTTCAAATAAACCATCTTCGAATGAAGAAATTTGTAATTTGCTCGCCATCAGCTTTGTGATAGTAAAGATGGCAACTTCACACATGAGGATTAGTACATTTGTCTTCATGGCAGATGAGCTCGTTTGTACTTCGTGGGTATACGTAACATATATGACTTCTATTTCGGCACTGAGAGGAATGATTAAACGCCTGTGAATGATGCAAAAGTTGGAGACTTTTAGAAATCAGTGAATAGAATAATAGTTTAATTCAGAAGTTCAAACATATTCAAGGGAAATGGGTAGATAACAGGCGGATGAAGTTAGATAGGGGTATGTATGAAGTGAAAACAAGAAGGGAAAACGGGTGATCCAAATGATTCTCTGTTGAGGGGATGGAAATTTAAGCAGAGCAATGGCATTACGGGAGCACGTACTCAAAACTGTTAAGTGAACCCGCCAAACTCATTAGAAGCATTGGACAATAATATGAGAGACATACTAAACATTTTTAACTTACTAATGGGCATCAGTTGAAGTTTTATTGTCAGTCGTGGCAATCTTAGTTTACCGAGAATATCAAACCCTTGGCAAGACTGCTCCAGGGTCACCAGGCTTATGAAAAGGATGAAGATTTGGATGAGATTTAACATTCCAAGGAGTAATATGAACTAATCCTAAGATTAAATTAACATCGAATTATTAGAAATGGTTGTTGTATTTATAGTGAGTCTAGGACGCAGAGGCAACTGAAAAATCAACTGCTCAGGCAGCTACCGTGAAACCAGATGATGAAGAAACAAGGAACTTCTGATACTGGTTCATAATTTTTTTAACACAAATGTTTGTGTTAAATTTTATTGTGTGTTCTTTTTTAGATTGTACCGCTGCTGGCAGGTTCATTTCACTGCACTTTATTGTGTATGTGATCAATAATTCTGATTGATTGATTGATTGATTAAAAAGGGTACAAAGTGCTGGAGTAAGTCCGCGGGTCTGACAGCATCTCTGGAGAAGATGGATAAGCATTTTTTTAAAGCATGTTTTTGTCTTGCTGCATTTTTATTTTGTGTTTAGTTTATACTCTCAGCATCTGCAATTATTTTGATGTCTATTTCCCAGTCTCCAGGTACAGGGGGGATCGATCATGCGGCATTGCTCACCTGAAAGCAAGTATCTGGAAGTGTGGGAAGGAACTGCAGATGCTGGTTTACACCGACGATAGACACTTGACGATGGAGTAACTCAGCGGGACAGGCGACATCAGGAGAGAAAGGATGGGTGTTTCGGGTCGAGACCCTCTACAGACAGGGGAGAGAGGCCAGAGATATGGAAGGGTGAGCTGTGAAAACAAGAGGTTAAAGGGGATGATCAAGGAAAATGTAGAATGGACCATTGTTAGCTGAGGCAAAGGTGACAACGAGGCATAAATCGGTAAAACCTAATAAGGAGGACAGCGATACTAGTCGGAGAAATAGAATGGGGGAGGGATGGAGAGCGAGAGAGAGAAAGCAAGTGTTACTTGACGTTTGTTTGTGTTCATCGATAAGAAACAGGGGAGTGTGTACTTTGCGTCTGGTCATTTTTCAAAAATTGCCCCACGATCAACAACGACGTGAGATGTGTTTGCTTCATTTAAAGGTCATTAAGAACTTAGGAATGTGACATTTTTTAATTTAGAACACATTCATGTTAATATGTTTCCAAAGATGATGTTGAGATATCACCATTGGGGGAACTATGCAGAATGATTTCACATTCCAGCCACGTCGACCATTCTTCCCCACCACAGACGCTGAGTTACTCCAAGCAGTTTGTTTTCTGTTTCACTCACTGTGCGAGTTGACCCACGAGGTACCCCGAGTGACAGACTCGTGGCTGTGCACGAGACTGCAAGTTTATGATCAAGTGTGTAACCGAGTTCCCACGGGTATGTCATTGCTGCGATGTTCCAAGTTCCTCTCCCGAGTTACCAAGTTCCTCTCCCGTTACTCTTGAGCCAACCGTGAATGAAGGTATGTTTTAATAAAGCAACAATGTTAAAATACATCTCCATCCTGTGGTTTTGAGTTATTTCAGCGCAGCGGCATCTATTGATATGACCTACAATGGGAAAATGCGCATCCTCCAGTAACCAAGCATTTCTTGTTGTTTTATGTTTTTAAATACTTTTTTGCAATGGATCTCTATTTTAAATAATTTTTAAAAAAGGAAGCAGCTCGGGGTGACTGACATTGAGCGGCCGCCGGGACCCGACAGCAGACACCACACACACACACACACACACACACACACAGAGAGAGAGAGAGAGAGGAGAGAGAGAGATACACACAGACAGCAGGACTGGCCGCCACTTCAGAGGAAGGAAGCAGCTCGGGTGACTTTGAGCGGCCGCCGGGACCCGACATCAGACACACACACAGATACAAACAGATAGACAGAGAGGGAGAGACACACACACACACACACACACACACACACACACACACACAGACAGCAGGACTGGCCACCACTTCAGAGGAAGGAAGCAGCTCGGGTGACTTTGAGCGGCCGCCGGGACCCGACAGCAGACACACACACAGATAGACAGAGAGGGAGAGAGACACACACACACACACACACACAGATACACACAGACAGCAGGACTGGCCGCCACTTCAGAGGAAGGAAGCAGCTTGGGTGACTTTGAGCGGCCGCCGGGACCCGACATCAGACACACACACAGATACAAACAGATAGACAGAGAGGGAGAGAGACACACACACACACACACACACACACACACACACACATAGAGAGAGAGATACACACAGACAGCAGCTGGCCACCACTTCAGAGGAAGGAAGCAGCTCGGGTGACTTTGAGCGGCCGCCGGGATCCGACAGCACACACCACACACAGATAGTCAGAGAGGGAGAGAGAGACCACACACACACACACACACACACACACACACACACACACACAGATACACACAGATAGACAGAGAGGGAGAGAGACACACACACACACACACACACACACACACACACACACACACACACACACACACACACAGACAGGCACAGAGACACACACACACACACACACACACACACACACAGATACACACAGACAGCAGGACTGGCCGCCACTTCAGAGGAAGGAAGCAGCTCGGGTGACTGACATTGAGCGGCCGCCGGGACCCGACAGCAGACACACACACAGATACACACAGATACACACACACAAACACACACACACACACACAGAGAGGCAACATGACGTGTTGAAAACTCGTCATGATCTTTTATTCACACACTATAAAAATCGTCCCTTGGTTAAATTGGCTCATTTGGTAACATATCTGCAACAAGGCAATTTGAGAGCAGGGTGTTGCTGTTTTTTGTTCAAGCGCTGTATGCAGCAGCCGAAAATCTGATGCAACTACGCTTGTTAAATGACAGCAGAAGGGAGAGAGTAAGAGTAAAGAGGAAAATTAAGAAGAGGTCTCAGTGGGTGAAGCCCCTCTTTGAAAGGAGATCTCGCTTTGGACAATATGAAAAGCTGCTTAAAGTGCTGTGCCAAGAGGACAAATCAGCATTTTAAAAAATTTCCTCCGAATTTCACCTGAGCTCTTTAATGAGCTGAAGACTAGCTTGGGACCTCGGCTGATGAAGATCATTCTCTGCGGGATGGTTAGCGCGGGAGACATGTGTAGGAGAGGAGTGCTGACTGCAGGCAGACACTTTGGTAGTGATTGCCCACCAGCCTCAAAAGCCGCTGTGTTTCCCTGTCCCTATGATAGCAGGGGGCATTCAAGCAGCACAATAGCCCCCTCCCCCTCCACGCCAACACAAAGGGCAACGATCCCAAGGCTTTAGGGGCAGAAACGGAAGGCAGACGCAACAAGCTGGCGTAACGCGGGCCAGGTAACATCTCTGGAGAAGGTGACGTTTTGGATAAGGGCTCGTCTTCTGAAGAAGGATCTCGACCCGAAAAGTCACCTATTCCTTCTCTCCAGAGTTGCTGCCTGACCCGCTGAGTTACTCCAGCTTTTTTGTTGAATGGGTGACGTTTCGGGTCGAGACCCTTCTTCGGACTGAAAATAAAACTTGCCTCGCTTGAAGTAAATTAAAACATAAAATCAAAAAATATTAAAGGTCGACTCATTTATGTGCTGTATTCATTCACCTGGCCTATTGCTGTCCTCCCTCGTCCACCGTGAGCGCTGGACAACTCACCGGGTGCAAACCTCCGCTGCATCCCGGGCGGAGGGCGATGATCACCGGACTGACCGGCAAGTAGAGGCGGCGGGTCGGCCAAGCCCGGCTCCCCGCCACCGGGATAGACACCAACTACTGGACTAAGCTCAGCAGGATCTCTGGAGAAGTCTTAAGTAAGGTCTCGACCCGAAATCTCACCCATCCCATCTCTCCAGAGATGCTGCCTGTCCCTCGGAGTTACTCCAGCATTGTGTGTGTCTCTCTCCGGTGTGAACCAGCATCTGCAGTTCCTTCCCAATCCCACACTCTCGGCCCCGGGGGGGTGGATGGAGCATCACACGTGGACACATCCCACCCACCACCCCAGACTTGCCCCTTCGGCAGGTCTTTAACCGTGTCCTAAACCGTTCATTGAGACAGAGTGAAGCCACGGGGCAGGCGCCTCAGTAATAAAGGACAAGTGGCAGAAAGGCCGAAGATAGACACAAAATGCTGGAGTAACTCGGCGGGACAGGCTGCATCTCTGGAGCGAAGGAATGGGTGGCATTTCGGGTAAGTCTGAAGAAGGGTCTCGACTCTATTCCTTCTCTCCAGAGATGCTGCCTGGTCCGCTGAGTTACTCCAGCATTTTGTGTCTATCTTTGGTTCAGTCTTTACTCGAGCAAAAGAACAGATTATTAAAGTTCCCACGGTAGACTCACGAGACACTAAGATAAACGCACGGGGCCACTACGTTATTACAACGAGTTTAAATGTTTCCATTTTTAACTTGAACAGTTAATTTGACTCGTGGAAAAAATCAAACATGTTTGATTTTTTTCACGAGTTAACAAGTTTCCCGAGTACCTGCCGTTAGCGCCACGAGTCGATAAGTTGCTCGTGCGAGTTCCGACGTTCCCGCTACGTGATCACCACGAGTGAAAACTCGGGGTCACTCGTGGGCCAACTCGCACAGTGAGACAGGGGTTTAAGACTCCGGCAGTCACTTGACCGTGCGTTGTGCCATTTGATTGAAGGGGTGAGTCCGCTAAAGTTAAAGCAAGAGTTCCCACACGAGGAATAAGGTGGGAGCTGTTCCGGCCGACGCTATGTCCCTTCCGTTTCCGTCCCCTTCCACCTATATCCATTCCTCTGGCCTCACAGATCACGTCTCCCCTCTCTTCGTCTCACAGTCTTTTGTCCCCCTTTGCAAGTCTGGCCTTTGTCCACCCATTTGCCAATCAACCCCTCACCATTGTCCACCTATCACTTGCCTGCCCTCACGTATCTTCCACCTTCCTTCCCAAGCTTTAATCTGAAGACGGGTGCCGATCTGAAAAGTCCCCGCTGAATGTGTTCTTGAGATGTTGTCTGACCTGCCGCTACTCCAGCACTTAGAGCCATAGAAATACAGGCTCTCTGTCCCAACATGCCGGGGTGGGAGATTGCAACCTTCACGTGGTCCGCCCTGTTTTGACGAATGCAATCAACCCGGTGTGCACAATCAAATAAGATCAAATGGAATAAGTTGTCCTACAACTTTAGGCTGTGCACGCCATAGGCAAGAAGAAGAAGACCCAACATGCCCATTTACACGAGTCCCACCTGCCGCTGTTTGGCACATGTCCCTCTAAAACTTTCCTATCACGTACCTATCCAAATGTCTTTTAAATATTAATATTGTAGCTGCCTGAAATATCTAATGAGGCAGCCCATTCCACATATGCGTGAAAAAAAGCGCCCTTCAGGTTCCTGTTAAATCTTTCCCCTCTCAACATAAACCTGTCCCCTGGTTCTTGATTTTCTTACTATGAGTAAACAACTCGATACATCAGCCATATCTATTCCCCTTATAATGGTATACGCATCTATATGATCACCCTTCATTTTCCAATGCTCCAAGAACTAAAGTCCTATCCTGCCCAGCCTTTCCACGTAGCTCAGGCCCTCAAATCCTGGTAAATCTTCTCTGCACTCTTTCCTGCTTAACAACATCCTGCCTACAGCTGGATGGTCAAAACTGACCACAATACTCCGAATATGGACTCATCAACGTCTTGCACTTTTTGTATTTTTTGCTCAAGATTGAAGCATTTGCAGATCCTTGTGTCCACCAAGGTTTCAAAGGTAACTTTTGCATTGGTGCATAATCTACTGATGACTTAGAATTGGAAATAATAGTTGACGACTTTAAGTGCAACACATCAGTCCTCATGTTGCTTTGTGTTGTGTGCAGGCCCAGGAGAGGATCTGTTTTTTTCTATCAAGTGTTGCCTCAGATCAACAAGATCTGCATCATGAACACTTAGCCCAGGGACAGTGGAAAATCTCAGGGTTCTCCCAAGTCGGCAGATCAGTGTTGGAAATCTGTGAGAAACCTAGGCTCAAAGTCACAGCCAAAGAGAAGCGCCACTATTCAGAATTATTTCAGGAAGCACAGCAAGTTTCTTAAAAGGAAGGTGGGATTATTGATAGTTTCTTGCCGACTGACTCACAGGGAATTATTTCACAATCTAATTCCATTTATTTCCTGATGCGTGTCCTGAACTTTTCTCTTTTGAAGGGATTCAGTGTCTGCACCTTGTTTAGTTTGGTTTAATTTAGTTTAGTTTATTATTGTCACATGTACCGAGGTATAGTGAAACGCTTATGCTAGGAATTGAGCTTGCTTTATGGTCTCCTCAAGTAATGGATTAGATGAGAAGGAACAGGGCCAGAGGTGGCATATCCTGAAGGTTGTGAGTCAATTCCTGACTCCACACACTATTTTTATCATCTACAAGTCAGAAATGGGGAGTTCGGTGGTGAACATTCCATTTGTTTTGGATGGGGGGAACACCAAAAACACGTACACTTGATAGATGGAGCAGCCCATTTCATTGCCCCCCCCCCATTGCGTCATCTTATATATCCATTTGCTCCTCCATGGATCCACAGTTGGTGCAGTATGAGCCATCTACAAAATGCACTGCATTTGCCCACCTGGGCTAACATAATAATACCTTGCAAATCCACTTGTCTTACCATCAAGAGCAAATGTCTTTCAGGTACTTGGCAAACTATCATTTGCGTCTGGTCAAAGTTGCACATCATCCTGCTTTTAAAATCTATATATTACTGTTCCTTCATTGTAGACACAATGAACTGCACATGATGTGATCTTTGCCTAGAAACACAAAGTGCAGGAGTAACTAAGTGGGTCAGGCAGCATGCCTGGAGGACATTAATAGGTGACTTTTTTACAGGTTGAAGAACACGTCACTTATCCATGTCGTCCAAAGATGGTGTATGACCCGTTGAGTTGCTCCAGCTCTTTATGTTCTAGGCCCTATCCCTTCATAATTGCTGGGTCTGAATCCTGAAATGGCCTGTCCAAAACATTGAAGGGGTACTTTCATCAGAACTGCATCATTGACTGCATCAATATCAGGAGCCGTTGGACACTGGGGAACAAGGGTTATACTTTATTTCCCTGACAACTGACAACAATTTTTCAGTGTATCACTGCAGCTTACTACCACTGCAATGGAAGCCACAACAAGTAATCTAATTGTTATGAAAAATGCCAGTGGCATTCTGAATATCAGAATGAGATGCCTACATCAGTCTGGAAAAATCTTACAAGCAAATATGGAGACTACATTGCAATGATCTGTCTGTTGCACAGGCGGGCAATATAAAAGCAGCAAGCCAGTAGCATAACCTAAGAGGCACAAAAGCCTGTAGTAACTCAGCCAGTCAGACAGCTCCTCTGGAGAGAAGGAATAGGTGACATTTTGGAACGAGACGATGCTTGAGCCTTTTGCGTCTTTCAGTTTCAACCAGCATCTGCAGTTCCTCCCTTCACACAGTGCCAGATCCTCCTTTGCAAGACCACCTGCATGATTATCACCCACAAATGAACATCAGAGGTATATCTCATATTATGAGAAGTTTAGATAGGGTAGACAGTCAGAACCTTTTTTTCAGGGTGGAAATGGCCTATGCTAAAGGGCATAAGTTGAGAGGGGAAAGCTTAATGGAGATGTGCAGGGCAAGTTTTTTACACAGAGAGTGATGGGGCCTGGAATGCATTGCCTGGGGTTTTGGTGGAGGCACGTATAATAATTGTGCTTAAGAGGCTTTTAATTAGACACTTGAAAGTGCAGGGATTAGAGAAAGAAAGATTATGTACAGGCAGATGAGATCCTTACTGTTTTTGCATATCTTTCATTGTTCTTTATCTCTCTACATCATCACCAAAATCTCTCATTTCCCTTATCCCTAACCAGTCTGAAGAAAGGTATTGACCCAAAATGTTACCCATTCCCTCATGAAAGATAGAGGAGGTGGGGTGGCATTGCTGGTTAAAGAGGAGATTAATGCAATAGCAAGGAGAGACATTAGCTTGGATGCTGTAGAATCGGTATGGGTAGAACTGAGAAATAGCCAAGGGCAGAAAACACTTGTTGGAGTTGTATACAGACCACCAAACAGCAGCAGGGAGGTTGGGGATAGTATCAAGCAGGAAATTAGGGATGTGTGTAGCAAAGGTACAGCAGTTATCATGGGTGATTTTAATCTACATATAGATTGGGCCAACCAAATTGGTATCAGTGCTGAGGAGGAGGATTTCCTGGAATGTATAGAGGATGGTTTTTTAAGCCAAATGTAGAGGGACCAACTGGAAGGCAGGCCATCCTAGACAGGGTATTGTGTAACGAGGAGGGATGCATTAGCTACCTTTTGTGCAAGGCCCCTTGGGCAACAATGACAATATGGTGGAATTCTGAATTAGGATGCAGAGTGACTGGGTTAATTCATAGACTAGGGTCCTGAACTTAAAGAAATGGGACCTTGAAGACCTTATGAGATGGGCATTGGCTAGGATTAACTGGCAAATTATACTTAGAGGGTTGACGGTGGAGATGCATTGGCAAAGGTTTAAAGATCGCAAAATAAAATGGAAAAGGCGGCTCAACCATGGCTAACGAGGGAAATCAAGGATGGTGTTAAATCCAAGGAAGAAGCATAATGGCAAGAGGAAGCAGCAAACTGGAGGAATGGGAGAAATTTAGAATTCAACTGAGGAGGACAAAGGGGTTAATTAAGAGGGGGAAAAAGAGCATGAAAGAAAGCTTGTGGGGAATTTAAAAACTGACTGTAAAAGTTTCTTTAGAGATGAAATAAGGAAAGGATTAGTGAAGACGAATGTAGGTACCTTATAATCAGAGACAGGTGAATTCATAATGGGAAAGAGAAAGCGCAGAACAGTTAAAGGAAGAAGGGTCTCGACCCGAAACGTCGCCCATCTCCTTCGCTCCTTAGATGCTGCTGCACCCGCTGAGTTTCTCCAGCCTTTTGTGAACCCTCGATTCTCCAGCATCTGCAGTTCCTTCTTTAACAGAAGGTATTTAAGGAATACTTTGGTTCGGTCTTCACGAAGGAAGACAAACAATCACCCAGATATACTAGGGGACTGAGGATCTAGTGAGAGGGAGGAAGTGAAGGGAATTCACATTAGTCAGGAAATGATATTCGGTAAACTTTTGGGATGGAAGGCAGATAAATTGCCAGGGCCTTATGGTCTGCACTCCAGAGTACTCAAGGAGGTGGCCCTAGAAATCGGGGATGCATTGGTGATTATTTTCCAATGTTCTATAGACGCTGGATCAGGTCCTGTGGGCTGGAGGGTAGCTAATGTAACTACACTTTTTAACAAAGGAGGGAGGGAGAAAATGGGAATTATAGACCAGTTAGCCCTACATTGATAGTGGGGAAGATGCAGGAGTCAATTATTAAAGATGTAATAGCAGTGCATTTGGAAAGCAGTGACAGGAACGGTCAAAGTCAGCACGGATTTATGAAGGGGAAATCATGCTTGACTAATCTACTGGATTTTTTAAGGGCGTTACAAGTAGAATGCATAACAGAGAGCCAGTGAATGTGGTGCATCTGGACTTTCAAAAAACCTTTGACAATGTCCCCCATAAGTGATGTGTAAAATTGGAGCACATGGCATTGGGGGTGGGGTATTGAAATGGCTAGAGAACTGCTTGTCAGACAGGAAGCAAAAAGTAGCAATTAACATGTCCTTTTCAGAATAGTCGGCAGTGACTAGTGGGGTGCCGCAAGGTTCGGTGCTGGGACCCCAGTTATTTACAATATATATATTAACGATTTAGATGACGGAATTAAATGTAGTATCTCCAAGTTTGCAGATGACACAAAGCTGGGTGGCAGTGTGAGCTGTGAGGAGGATGCTATGAGGCTGCAAGGTGACTTGGATAGGTTGGGTGAATGGGCAGATGCATGGGAGGTGCAGTATAATGGGGATAAATGTGAGGTTATCCACTTTGGTGGCAAGATCTGGAAGGCAGATTATTATGTAAATGGTGTCAGAGTAGGAAAAGGGGAGGTGCAACGCGACCTGGTTGTGCTTCTACATCAGTCACTGAAAGTAAGCACGCAGGTACAGCAGGTAGTGAAGAAGGCTAATGGCATGTTGGTCTTCATTGTGAGAGGATTTGAGTTCAGGAGCAAGGAGATCCTCATGGAGCTATACAAGGCCCGGGTGAGACCACGCCTGGTGTATGGTGTGCAATTTTGGTCTGCAAATTTGAGGAATAACATTATTGCTATTGAGGGAGTGCAGCGTCGGTTCACCAGGTTAATCCCGGGATGATGAGACTGACATATGATGAAAAATGGGTAGACTGGGCTTATATTTGCCATAGAGGGAGTGCAGAGAAGGTTCACCAGACTGATTCCTGGGATGTCAGGACTGTCTTATGAAGAAAGACTGGATAGACTTGGTTTATACTCTCTGGAATTTAGGAGATTAAGAGGGGATCTTATAGAAACTTACAAAATTCTTAAGGGGTTGGACAGGCTAGATGCAGGAAGATTGTTCCCGATGTTGGGGGAAGTCCAGGACAAGGGGTCACAGCTTAAGGATAAGGGGGAAATCCTTTAAGACCGAGATGAGAAAGACTTTCTTCACACAGAGAGTGGTGAGTCTCTGGAACTCTCTGCCACAGAGGGTAGTTGAGGCCAGTTCATTGGCTATATTTAAGAGTGAGTTGGATGTGGCCCTTGTGGCTAAGGGGATCAGAGGGTATGGAGAGAAGGCAGGTACGGGATACTGAGTTGGATGATCAGCCATGATCATATTGAATGGCGGTGCAGGCTCGAAGGGCTGAATGGCCTACTCCTGCACCTAATTTCTATGTTTCTATGTATTCACTGGAATTATGAAGGACGAGAGGGGAGTTTAATGCTGTTAAGTGTGAAGTGCTACATCTTGGCAGGACAAATCAAAATAGGACGTACATGGTAAATGGTAGGGAATTGAGGAATGCTGTGGAACAGAGGGATCTAGGAATAACTGTGCATAGTTCCCTGAAGGTGGAATCGCATGTAGATAGGGTGGTAAAGAAAGCCTTTGGTGTGCTGGCCTTTATAAATCAGAGCATTGAATATAGGAGTAGGGAAGTAATGTTAAAATTGTACAAGGCATTGGTAAGACCAATTCTGGAGTATGGTGTACAATTTTGGTCGCCTAGTTATAGGAAGGATGTCAACAAAATAGAGAGAGTACAGAGGAGATTTACTAGAATGTTGCCAGGGTTCCAGCAACTATGTTACAGAGAAAGGTTGAACAAGTTAGGTCTTTATTCTTTGGAGCGCAGAAGGTTAAGGGGGGGACTTGATTGAGGTCTTTAAAATGATGAAAGGGATAGACAGAGTTAACGTGGATACGTTTTTCCCATTGAGGGTAGGGAAGATTCAAACAAGAGGGCATGACATGAGAATTAAGGGACAGAAGTTTTGGGGTAACGTGAGGGGGAACTTCTTTACTCAGAGGGTGGTGGCTGTGTGGAATGAGCTTCCAGCAGAAGTGGTGGAGGCAGGATCGATTTTAACATTTAAGAGTAAAGTGGATAGGTATATGGACGTGAAGGGAATGGAGGGGTATGGTCTGAGTGCAGGTAAATGGGACTAGGGGAAAACAAATGGTCGGCACGGACTGGAAGGGCCGAGAGGGCCTGTTTCCGTGCTGTAATTGTTATATGTTATATGGTTTATATGGATGTTATAGAAACATATAAAATTCTTAAAGGATTGGACAGGCTAGATGCAGGAAAATTGTTCCCGATGTTGGGGGAGAATAAGGGGTAGGCCATTTAAGACTGAGATGAGGAAAAACTTTTACACACAGAGAGTTGTGAATGTGGAATTCTCTGCCACAGAAGGCAATGAAGGCCAATTCACGATGATTTCAAGAGAGAGTTGGTTTTTAACTCTTAGGTCTAAAGGAATCAAGGGATATGGGGAAAAAAGCAGGAATGGGGCACTGATTTTAGATGATCAGCCATGGTCATATTGAATGTCGGTGTGGGCTCGATGTGCCAAATGGCCTATCCTGAAACATATTCTCTATGTTTTCTATTCCTTCTCTCCAGAATGCTGCCTTTCCCAATGAGTTACTCCAGCTTTTTGTGTCTATCTCCGTGTACTGTTCTGTGCTCTGAATGAATGAACCATTATTGAAATTGGAAGATTACCATCATGTACAATACTTTGTGGCAACACACACCTATTTTTTGCTTTGCTCAAAAGTGTAGATTCTCACACCTGAGGGAGACAGCTGGAACCATCATCTGCCAGGGTCTTCTCCTGCTGACCCTGACATGTCCTTTCTCCTGTAACTTATCTCACTGAAGAGAATATACGTTTATTTCAGGAAATCTCGGGCTGCCTAGATATTCTGCCTGCAATATTCCTTTTCCCTGTATGAAGACTAAAGCATGCATTGCTGGTGTTAGACTGAAGTTGGAATTGTGCCATTAATGGTTGCTGCAGTTCCCACATGAATGTGCAAAAAAATTGTGGGATGTAATGTCGAATTGAGCCTATTACTGAGAGGATGCCTTTTAGTACTTGATTCTGGATACCAATCACCTGGGATGGAAGATTGCAACCTTTACTTGGTCCGCCCTGTTTTGACGAATGCAATCAACCTGGCATGCACAATCAAATAAGATCAAATAGAACAAGTTGTCCTACAACTTAAGGCTGTGCACGCTATACTAAGAAGAAGGTACCAATCACCTTATCTCTGTTCCTAAGAAATTCTGGCCTTAAATGGTAGCAAGTTCCAAATTCTGGGCATAACAACAAAATGTTGCAGTAACAGCTGGTCAGGCAGCATCTCTTGAGAAAAGGAGTAGCTGACTTATCGGGTCAGAACCCTTGGATGCTGCCTGACCCGCTGAGTTACTCCAGCACTGTGTCTGTCTTTGGTATAAAACTAGCACCCACAAGTTCTGGGCAACCTGCGTCAGAGTGGATGTTCACCTTTGCATTTTTAAAATAGCCCATGTTCATAAGATCATAAGTTCCATAAGCAGAATTAGGCCATTCAGCCCATCAAGTCTACACCACCATTCAATCATGACTGGTCTATTTTTCCCTCTCAACCCCATATTCTTGCATTCTCCCATTACTCCTGCCAACCATATTAATCAAGAATCTGTCAATCTCTGCCTTAAACATATCCATTGACTTGGCCTCCACAGTTGTTTATGGCAATGAATTCCACAGATTTCCACAATAGCTCTGGCTTGTTCAATCTATCTTGATATAAATTACCTGCAACGTCTTCATTGCTACTAAATTTAATCCAGATGTTAACAGTATTTACATCTGATGAGTGTTTTGTTCAAATTTTCCTTTGTCCAGTAACAGAAGAGGAAACAGCTATGTTATGCAAGCAACTGCCATTAATTTAGACAGTTTGTTACTGGTTGCTGGCTTCTAGCCACAATTTCCTCTAATTCTTTGCTGAAACCACCATTACTGAAAGTCTCGCACATTTTCCCTCCCTTCCATACACCCTTTCAGTTTGTCTTCCAATCAACTTGTTACACAGATGTCAGTCTGAAGAAGGGTCTCGACCCGAAACGTCACCCATTCCTTCTCTCCAGAGATGCTGCCTGTCCCACTGAGTTATCTCCAGTTTAAACCAGCATCTGCAGTTCCTTTCTACTCATTTTGAACCATGTTTTTGTTGTTGGTATTATTATATTCATAAGTTAAAGGAGCAAAATAAGGTCATTTGGCCCATCCAGAGGGAAAGAAAGATCAGCCATGATTGAATGGTGGATTTGACTCAATGGGGCAAATGTCCTAATTCTGCTTCTCTGACATGACCTTATGAACATAAATTTATCAAAACCTATGCTTCCTGACCTTCTTTGCCTCACAGTTAAATCCTGCTTATAGTTTACCTCACAGTTAAATCCATTCTTTCACCCCTCACTGTGGCTGTCATCTTCTCCAGTCCCATACGTATCTGGAATACCCACATCCTTCCTATTCTGCCTCGTGCCTTAGCTGCAACTCATCTCACCACATATCACCACAGTCCTCCCTTACAAATCTGGTCTGCTTCCTCTTTTCTCTTCTAAATCCTTCTTAAATCTTTTCTTTGCCCAAGCTCTTGAACAATTTTGATAACGTTTCAGTGTGTGGACTAATTAACACAAAACAATTGCTGTTGCTATTATGAAACAAACTTGGACATTTGACTATTTTAAAGCATCTTTATAAATTAAAATGTATTTTATTTAGAAGTAAAGTTAAAGTCTGTTTAACAATTTACATTTTGTTACTATTGCATAATTTAGTGGAATTCATCATGAAGAAAGTTCCCAACCCAAACATCACCCATCCCTTCTCCCCAGAGATGCTGCCTGTTCCACTGAGTTACTCCAGTATTTTGTGTCTATCTGTTGTTCTTTATTTCTACATGAAGAGATTTATGCTGTTTCTACTGCTGGGCGATTTCTTTAGGTGACTGCAGGTGACTAGGCTGTCGCCACATGGTCGCCGGGGTGTTGCCTGTATGGCCGTGAGTAGTCTCCTCAGTCGCCCAAAGAGTTGTAGCGTTTTTCTGCTCGCCATTATAACGATATAATATAACCATATAACAATTACAGCACGGAAACAGGCCCTCTCGGCCCTTCCAGTCCGTGCCGATCATTTGTTTTCCCCTAGTCCCATCTACCTGCACTCAGACCATACCCCTCCATTCCCTTCCCGTCCATATACCTATCCATTGGATTTTGAAACGTTCACATTTTTTTGGTGACAGTAGGCTTGACACCAATGAGTGTAGCTTCACTTCTGCTGACGTAAGTGCTGTCGTGGGTTGTCGCCAGGGTGACGTAGGTTGTCGCTAGGTGACGTAGGTCGTCGTCGGTGCTGACCTATGTGAATTCCTTTAGCAACTACCTAAGGCAACAGGTGACAGGTACCGGTGACTGAATTGTCTTAAGTTGCCTTCAGTTGTCGCCAACAGGGTCGTAGCTTGTCATGGGTGGACATAGGCTGTCGTAGGTCTGGTCATAGGTGGAACGTCCTAATGGGTCGCCGGTTGTCGGTAGCTTGCCGTGGCTTTACATCGACTAGGTGGTAGGTTGTTGTAGACATTGTCGTGGGGGGGGGTCCAGTCACTGCTTTGCAACCTGCTATGACTTTGACAGTCGCCGGAAGTCTCGTAAGTGGGATAGGCCCATCAATCTCCTGTGAGATAGTTGGACTATTACTTCTCAGTATTTACTTTATTCTACATAACAACATGCATTGTCCAGATAATACATTTTGCCATATTCTTCCTGAGCATCAATAGCTGTGCCCCGAAGATTATCCTTATTAGATTAGATCCTGTATCCAGCAGGTCTAGACCATAAAAGGCAATACTTTAAAATGGAATTAAGTTATGGAGCAATCATTCTAAACAGAATGTGTTCTAAATGCTGGAAGATATTGCTTGTTTATATACTTTACTAGACTAAGTGGGAACCGTTGGGCTGGTCACCAATGCAATATTCCATCTCTTCACCAATTCCAATATTGCTCGCAAGTGTGGGAGGGGGGTGGGGGGGGTTTCTGTTGCGCTAGTATGGGTGTTGCGGGCCGAAGGTACTGGTTTCCAGAGGGATAATATAGACATTGTGGGCCGAATGGATTCTTGGGCTGGAAGCCAACTGTTGCAACGATTTTGAAAGCCAAGCCAAGGGAAACAATTTGGCCGCAGCCACCTGACTACCAAAATTCATTTTGTGAACACAAACTTTTTAAAAAGACGAGGCAATCAATTTGGCCGCAACCACCTGACAATTCAAAATCCATTTTGTGAACACAACCTCTTTAAAAAGGCGTGGCAAACAATTGGGCCGCAGCCACCTGACAACCTAAATCCATTTGTGAAACACAAACTCTTCAAAAAGGTGAGGCACCAATTTGTCTGCAGCCACCTGTAAACCAAAATTTATTTTGTGAACACAAAATCTTCAAAAATGCGAGGCAAACAATTGGGCAGCAAGAAGCCACCTGCCAATCAAAATTCAATTTGTGAAACACAAACCTTTTTTGAAATAGGCGAGGCAAACAATTGGACCGCAGCCCACCTGACAACCAAAATCCATTTTGTGAACACAAAACTCTTCAAAAAGGCGAGGCAAACAATTGGGCAACAAGAAGCCACCTGACAACCAAAATTCATTTTGTGAACACAAAAACTCTTCAAAAAAGGTGAGACATCCCAATTTGTCCGCAGCCACCTGACAACCAAAATCTATGTTGTGAAAACAAAAATCTTCAAAAGTGCGAGGCAAACAATTGGGCAGCAAGAAGCCATCTGCCAGCCAAAATTCATTTTGTGAACACAAACTTTTTTTGAAATAGGCGAGGGAAACAATTGGGCTGCAAGCAGCCACCTGACAACCAAAATTCATTTTTGTGAAAACAAACTTTTTTTAAAAAAGGCAAGGTAAAACAATTGGTCAGCAAGCAGCCAAATGATAAAACAAATTGTCATTTTGTGAACACAAACTTTTAAAAAAGGCGAGGCAAACAATTGGGCCGCAGCCACCTGACAACCAAAATCAATTTTGTGAACACAAACTCTTTAAAAAGGTGAGGCAAACAATTGGGCCACAGCCACCTGACAACCAAAATCCATTTTGTGAACACAAACTCTTTAAAAAGGCGAGGCAAACAATTGGGCAGCAGCCACCTGACAACCAAAATCCATTTTGTGAAACACAAACTTTTTAAAAAGGTGAGGCAAACAATGGCGGAATCCTCTAGCTTGTTCAAGATTTATTCAAATTGGACAATTTAGCTTATTCGAGAGCCCGCGTGGGGTGAGAGATTGCAACCTTCAACGTGGTCCACCCTGTTTCGACTAATGCAATCAACCTGGCGTGCACATTCAATTAAGATCAAATAGAATAAGCTGCCCTACAACTTTAGGCTGTGCACGCCATATGCAAGCAATGAAGAAGTGAGCCCGCCTATAACAATAAGATATGCACTTCAAATTAGGAGTTCTTGTTCAAGTATTCTAAATTTGCAGCGAAATTTCCAAACACTGGACTTCATTTTGAAGTTCTGCGACGGTGGGATTCGAATTGCTGTATATATAGAACTTTGAAGTTGGTGCATGTCCGTGATCGATTCCGAATAGCGGCTGATCCACAGTAAGTAGTAACCCTCTGGTCGATGGTTTGCAGAGAGTACCTGATAACAAAGTTTACCCTGCGATGTGGGGAATCTCCCCACGTCCTTTGGTACCAGGAGGGAGAGGCTCACTGCGTCGCAGTACCAGCATGATGCGGATTCGACATCGAGTGTTTGTGAATTGTGCGCTAGTGCTTTATAATAATTTTGCAAATTGTAAAAATATGTTCTCTGTATCCGTTATCCAGATTTTGTAAATAATTCTGTAATGTAAATAAATTTAGAGTAATTAGGTTAAACTTTTGAACGTGTTTTAGTAGTCCGTGGACCGTCATTGTATTGCTGCTTATGTGAATGTTCTCAGATAAAAACTTGAAGCGAGAGTGCGGTTAAGTTAGATATCCGTAGTGTTTAATTTTAGAGATTCATATTTGGTTAGGATGTTTTGTGGATCCGAATCGGGGGTGGTTCAATCAGGGGCGTGTACTCCTTTCGATCGCTGCGACGATGGGAGGAGTCATCTTGTTGATTGATTGCGCCACGAGGTAGAATACTTAGAGTGCATGGTTTATAGTAAACAAATGTTTTTGTGGTTTATTTCGGAGTGTGGCTGTGCATAATAGTGATAGGTAGTGTGTTAACCTGTTTGTGGACTGTGTTAATTGCGTGTTCGAAAATTAGTTTTAGATGTTTTGATTGAAAAAAATCCATAAGGTTGAAAGAGTGTGGAGTTGGGGGAAGAAGGAGTAAGTAGCTGCGAAGCTGCAATCGCTTTGAACCATTAGCCATTATCTAGTAGTGTGGATGGGAAATATAGGGATAAAGCTAAAGATTGAAAATTCTATTTCAGTTGTTCGGAAGTATGGGGAATAATGTGGACAGGGATCAAATTGAAGAAGAGAAAAGCCCATTGCAATTGATGTGTAATGAGTTTCCTGACAAGGCAGAGAAATTAAGGAATGTATCAGGAGCATTTAATAAGAAATTAGATGGAATGGCCTCCGGGGGGGGAATTAGAAAGGTAAAATGGGTAAAATACATAGAATGATTTGGCAGCATAGTAATTACGAGGGTGCAAAAGAATTAATAGGGTTATGGAGAAAATATTTCCATGTTGATCTCAAGGGGGAAGAAGATGAGTATTTAGAGGAGTGGACTAATGCTAACGTCAGTGGAAGTTCACAGCTCCCACCATGTTCATCGCTACTTTGCTCCGTAGTGTTCCGATTGCCTGTGTTCTCAAGTGGTTTGAGGTTGGCTGTCCACGGCTTTCGGGGCAGGTCCTGGCCTGGGATGTCCATGTGGGTCATCGATGTAATGGTGTAGCCTGGATGGTTTCCACTGACTTCCACTGGTCTCTCCATCTTGTCAGACTATGATCACCATTATACTCCCAATCTTGAGCCATTTCAATGGAACCCAGGGGTAGAATAAGTCCCCAATGCAAGCTGCCTAACCAATGCTATACTTGTGGAGTAGGGCCTGTCCCACAAAGGAACGGGATGAAAGAGAGGGATCAGAGAAGTGAATTTCCAGGATTACGAAGAAGTTAGAGATCCCAGAGAATATAGAGACTATAGAAATCCAAGGACTATGGGAGGTCCTTTAATCTAAGAAACTACTGGGACCCAAGAAACAGAAGAGCAGAGGGACATGGTCTGTGTATCAAGAATCAAAAAGTCACATGGCACATACTCAATCTAAGCCATTTCTCTCAGTCCTGGACCCACCTACCTACCTTGGAATTGTGGGCTTGAAAGACATGACCCCTACTCTAGATCCCTCTTTTAGTAATCTACAGAATGAGTAAGATTGGATATACTATTAGAGTAAAAACTGGACATTTAATGGAAGAACCATTTCAAAACCCTCTAATGATCCCGGAAACCCTCACAGCAAAGACAATTATAAATCAAGGAGCTTGTTTCAACTGCAGCCCCAATCAGGTCACTGGGAGTAGGGAGTGTCTCAGAGAGAAAGCAGAACATAGCTGGATTGAAGAAAAATCTAGGGGCGATAAAGAAAGTAAGAAAAGGAACATAGTAGCTAGTGTAGGAAAAGATAACAACTGAGGATGGAAGTAGGCACTAGGGAGAGAAAGAAACAAACTTACTGAACAGGAAGAATGGGAGTGGGGAAATGAAGATATTACACTAATAGATTGCTGAGTACTCTCCCTTTTGTGCCTGCAGGACAGTGGGCTCCAACAAAAACTGTCTGGGGAGTGAGGTAAAAAGAACACACAGACCTCTAAGAACAGGAGGAAAACAATGGAAGGTAATGTAGCTCCCCAGAGAAAAGGTGACTAGCCGGGAAGAATTTTACCCTGTCATGCCCCTATAAGACACTTGGAAAAGCCAGCAATCCCCACTGCCTAGCAATAGACACCATCATTAGAAAGGTGAAAGAATGGACCTACCCGAGTACCTAACTTTCAGAATCACCTGGCTACTAGAGGATAAAAGGAGAATAAGAAAATACTTCACACCTCTCAAAAAAGCAGGAACCCTGACAGCTTATCTATATAAATTAAAAGTCTAAACTTGGCCACTTCCTGTTTGTACTGTATATTTAATTTTAGAAAAAATGCTACCACTTACGGCTGTGATTTTTGGCCATCTTACGAAGGGTCCCGCTTCAGCTGTCAGCTGGCCAGAGGATGTTTCACATCAATGAAAAATAAAAGAGACATTAATGTTTAAAAAATTGTTGAGATTCTCATCTCCTGTCTATCATGCTATGAAGGCCACCCGCCCCCCTTCCGGTGGGAGCTCCCCATTGTACCCCCTGCAAGATGGGGGGGGGGGGGGGGGCGAGAGGTCACAACTCTCAGTCTGAAGTTGTGAATAACACTGAACACTGAACACAGGCCTACTAAACTATCAGCGTGGTTTTACTGACGTGTGAGTGCCCTTAAGGTGGTTTTGAAAATGAAGTTTGTAAATGAAAATGTGATTTGAAAAATGAGGTTTAAAAAATTAAAAATGTGGTTGGTTTGAAAATGTGGCTTGGTTTTTGAAAAATGAAAAATGTGCTTGGTTTGAAAAATGATAAATGTGTTTGGTTTCAAAATGGAAACTGTGCTTTGTTTGGAAAATGGTAACTCGTGCTTGGTTTGAAAATCAATATCATTAAAAGTCTAATCTTGACCACTTCCTGTTTGCGCTGTATATTGGGTATGAAAAAAACGAATTTGGTGGCCTTGCACCCTGCTTGAAATGGTATGAAAAACTGCACTTGAAATTTTGTGGCCTTGCATCCATGCTTGAAATTGTATGAAACTCGGCACTTGAATTTGGCGGCCATTGCACCCTGCTTGAAATGGTATGAAACGGCACTGGAGATTGGTGGCCTTGCACCCTGCTTGAAGTGGCAGGAAACTGCACTTTAGTTTGGATGGCCTTGCACCCTGCTTGAAGTGGCAAGAAACTGCACTTGAGTTTTGGTGGCCTTGCACCCTGCTTGAAGTAGCAGGAAACTGCACTTGAGTTTGTCGCCGTGCACCCTGCTTGAAGTGGCAGGAAACTGCACTTGAGTGTGGTGGCCTTGCACCCTGCTTGAAGTGGCAGGAAATTGCACTTGAGTTTGGTGGCCTGGCACCCTGCTTGAAGTGGCAGTGAAACTGCACTGAGTCAGTGTGAGCTGCCAGCACAACAGGCCTGAGTTGACCGAGCTGCCAGCCCAAGAATCTATTTCCTTCCACACAATATCCATACCAGCCCTCTAGAAACCAGTCGCTTCAACCCACAAGACCCATACCAGCGCTCCAGAATGACCCCACCCCCTCCCCTGTTGGCACCAATTATTTGGAATTGGTGGAGAGGTGGAATATTGAGTTGGGGGACAATCCTCATGTGTGAACATGGGACCCAACGATTCCCACTTAGTCTAGTAATGACTATTGGGATGACTTCTCTTGGAAATTGAATCGGAACAACAAGGGAATTCCTCTGTGATTCGGGGCAAAATACTCCACATTGCCGCCAAAATTCATTTATAAGTAAAGTAATTCTAAAGAGGGCTTATGGGATACATTCTTACATTTATTGAAGAATCAACTGTTAATTTAGCATTCTTCTTTTGTCTCACCTCACAAGAAATAGTCCATGACAGGACTGGCCCATATGGTTACCATTAAGAAAGGACAGACCTTAAACTGATATCAGAAATTAAGACAGACCCTGGGAACGCAAGGTTATAGTATTAAATGATGGAAGTAGATCGAAAATGTATACGTTCCCTCGGATGATCGATAGTAACCATCAGAAAAGCTATTCCAATCAGAACCCCTAGACAACGTAGCCAATAAAATAATATAAAAGACAACAAAGCCAATAAGAATAAAAGTGATAACCCCCTAGACAGAGGTGTGAAGCCAACATAGTAAATGCTAACATAACAAGAGCTAAATATAATAAAGAACCAACATAGTGGCCCACAGGAGCCGTTGGAAGAGGAGGAGGGGGAGGAGCGACACCCGACCGGTAAGCTTCAAAATCTAGCGCGGGGCTTGTTTTCTTTCAGAGGCCCGCAGGAGCCGTTGGAAGAGGAGGAGGTGGAGGAGCGACACCGACCAGTAAGCTTCAAAATCTAGCGCGGGGCTTGTTTTCTTTCAGAGGCCTCGCAGAGAGCGTTTGGAAGAAAAGGAGGGGGAGGAGCGACACCCGACCGGTAAGCTTCAAATTCTAGCGCGGGGCTTGTTTTCTTTCAGAGGCCCACAGGAGCCGTTGGAAGAGGAGGAGGAGGAGAGGGAGGAGCGACACCCGACTGGTAAGCTTCAAAATCTAGCGCGGGGCTTGTTTTCTTTCAGAGGCCCCACAGGAGCCGTTGGAAAGGAGGAGGGGGAGGGAGAGAGGGGGAGGAGCGACACCCAGACCGGTAAGCTCTGTAACATAGTTGCTGGAACCCTGGCAAACATTCTAGTAAATCTTCCTCTGTACTCTCTCTATTTTGTTGACATCCTTCCTATAACTAGGCGACCAAAATTGTACACCATACTCCCAGAATTGGTCTTACAATGCCTTGTACAATTTTAACATTACTACCCTAACTCCTATATTCAATGCTCTAATTTATAAAGGCCAGCACCACCAAAGGCTTTCTTACCACCCTATCTACATGCAATTCCACCTTCAGGGAACTATGCACAGTTATTCCTAGATCCCTCTGTTCCACAGCATTCCTCAATTCCCTACCATTTACCATGTATGTCCCTATTTTTGATTTGTCCTGCCAAGATGTAGCACTTCACACTTATCAGCATTAAACTCCATCTGCCATCTTTCAGCCCACTTTTCCAAATGGCCCAAATCTCTCTGTAGACTTTGAAAATCTACTTCATTATCCACAACACCACCTATCTTAGTATCATCTGCATACTTACTTATCCAATTTTCCACCCCATCATCCAGATCATTGATGTACATGACAAACAACAGTGGACCCAACACAGATCCCTGAGGCACCCCACTGGTCACCGCTTCCAACCTGACAAACAGCCATCCACCATTACTCTCTGACATCTCCCATTCAGCCACTGTTGAATCCATCTTGCTACTCCGCCATTAACACCCAAAGATTGAACCTTCTTAACCAACCTTCCATGGGGAACCTTGTTAAAGGCCTTACTGAAATCCATAGAGACAAAATCCACATGCTTTACCCTCATCAATTTCCCTAGTTACCGCTTCAAAAAATTCAAGAAGGTTTGTCAAACATGAAACTTCCAGGCACAAATCCATGTTGACTGTCCTGATCAGAGCCTGTTTATCCAGATGCTTATATATATTATCTCTAAGTATCCTTTCCATTAATTTGCCCACCACTGACGTCAAACTAATAGGTCTATAATTGCTAGGTTTATTCTTTGAACCCTTTTTAAACAATGGAACAACATGCGCAGTACGCCAATCCTCCAGCACTATTCCCGTTTCTAATGACATTTGAAATATTTCTGTCATAGCTTCTGCTATTTCTACACTAACTTCCCTCAATGTCCTAGGGAATATCCTGTCAGGACCTGGAGACTTATCCACTTTTATATTTTTCAAAAGTGTCAGTACTTCCTCCTCTTTGAATCTCATAGTTTCCATAGCTACTCTACTTTTTTTCCCTTACCTCACAGAGTTCAATATCCTTCTCCTTGGTGAATACCGAAGAAAAGAAATTGTTCAATATCTCCCCCATCTCTTTTGGCTCTGCAGATAGCTGTCCATCTGGTTCTCTAATGGTCCAATTTTATCTCTCGTTATCCTTTTGCTATTAATATAGCTTTAGAAACCATTTGGATTTACTTACTTTCACCTTTCTTGCCAAAGCAACCTCATATCTTCTTTTAGCCTTCCCAATTTCTTTCTTAAGATTCTTTTTACATTCTTTATACTCCTCTAGCACCTCATTTACTCCATGCCTCCTATAATTATTGTAGATATCTCTCTTTTTTCGAAACAAGTGTCCAATTTCCCTTGAAAACCATGGCTCACAATTTTTCCTTTCCTTTCAACCTAACAGGGACATAAAGATTCTGTACTCTTACAATTTCCTCTTTTAAATGTCCTCCATTTCTCTTCTACATCCTTCCCATGAAACAAAGTGTCCCAATTCACTCCTTTAAAATCCTTACGCATGTCCCTCTCAAAGTTAGCCTTTCTCCAATCAAAAATCTCCACTCTAGGTCCAGTTTCTGACTCGCTCCATAATTATATTGAAACTAATGGTATTGTGATCACTGGTCCCGAAGTGCTCACCAACGCATACCTCTTTCACCTGTCCTGCCTCAATTTCCTAACAGGAGGTCCAGCACTGCCCCTTCTCTGGTCTGGTACCTCTATGTACTGCTGGCAAAAAACTATCCTGCACACATTTTACAAACTCCAAACCATCCAGCCCATTTACAGAATGTGTTTCCCAGTCTATTTTTGGAAAATTGAAATCTCCCACAATCACTACCCTTGTGCTTACTACTAATATCTGCTATCTCCTTACTTATTTGCTCTTCCAATTCTCGCTCCCCATTTGGCGGTCCATAGTACACCCCTAAAAGTGTTGCTACACCATTCCCACTTCTCAGTTCCACCCAAATAGCCTCCCTAGACGAACCCTCTAATCTATCATTCCAAAGCACTGCTGTAATATCCTCTCTGACAAGGAATGCAACACCTCCCACCTCTGGTCCTTCCAATTGCTATCACCCCTGAAGCAACGAAATCCTGGAATATTTAGTTTCCAATCACAGCCCTCCTGCAACCATGTTTCACTGATTGCCACAACATCATATTTCCAGGTGTCAATCCAGTCTCTAAGTTCATCCACCTTACTTACAATGCTCCTAGCATTAAAATATACACATTTTATAAACCCACCATCCTTTATTCTCTGTCTATTATCTTTTTCATCTTTCTCGCCTAAATTTTGGGTCCGAGTGCTTCCCTTCTCTGCCTCTTGCCCCACACCCTGTCCCCTAGCCCCCTCTACCTGAGTCCGTCCCCCCAGCCTTTCTAGTTTTAAAGTCTCCCCAGTAGCCTTTGCAAATCTCCCTGCCAGGATATTGGTCCCCCTCGGGTTGAAGTGCAACCCGTCATTTGTGTACATATCATGCCTTCCCCAAAAGAGGTCCCAGTGATCAAGAAACTTGAATCCCTGCCCACTGCACCAGTCCCTCAGCCACGCATTTATCCTTCACCTCATTTCATTCCTACTCTCACTGTCACGCGGCACAGGCAGTAATCCTGAAATCGTTACCCTTTTTTGGTCTTTCTCCTTAACTTTCCCCCAACTCCCTAAATTCTCCCTTCAGGACCTCGTCACTTTTTCTGCCTATGTCATTGGTACCTATGTGTACCACAACATCAGGCTCCTCTCCTCCCTTATCAGAATCTTTTGGACACGTTCTGACACATGCGAGACCCTGGCACCAGGGAGGCAAACTACCATCCGGGTCTCCCGACTGCGTCCACAGAATCGCCTAACCGACCCCCTAACTATAGAGTCCCCTATTACAATTGCCCTCCTCTTTTTTGCTACCCTTCTGAGCATCAGGGCCCGTCTCTCTGTGCCGGAGGCCCGGCCGCTGTTGTTGCCCCCAGCTAGGCTGTCCCCTCCAATCGTACTCAAACCCGAGTACCTATTTTCCAGTTGTAACGGTCACAGGGGTACTCTCTAGCCCCTGCCTCTGCCCCTTGCCCTTCTGCCCCTTGCCCTTCCCACTTGTCTGCCTCCTGTGGTCTGGGAGTGACTACCTCCCTGTAGCTCCTCTCTATGACCTCCTCACTCTCCCTGACCAGACGGAGGTCATCGAGCTGCTGCTCCAGGTTCCTAACACGATCCTTTAGGAGCCCCATCTCGACACACCTGGCGCAGATGTGGACGTCTGGAGGGCTATCAGATTCCCTGACCTCCCACTGCCCTAGCCTTCATACTCCCCCCTTACACAGGATACAATAGCAACACAATATAAAATCACTACAAACTGCTGGGATCTGACTGTAAATCAGCTGCTTTCCCTAGTCCACTTCCCACCAACCAGCTGCTTACCCTAGTCCACTTCCCACCAATCAGCGGCTTCCTCAAAAAAACCCACTTCTCCAAATGGAATGTTATGGATTTCGGCAAGCTCCTGTGGGCCTCTGAAAAAACAAGCCCCGCGCTTGATTTTAAACCTTACCGGTCGGGTGTCGCTCCTCCCCCTCCTCCTCTTCCAACGGCTCCTGTGGGCCTCTGAAAAAACAAGCCCCGCACTTGATTTAAACCTTACCGGTCGGGTGTCGCTCCTCCCCCTCCTCCTCTTCCAACGGCTCCTGTGGGCCTCTGAAAAAACAAGCCCCGCGCTTGATTTTAAACCTTACCGGTCGGGTGTCGCTCCTCCCCCTCCTCCTCTTCCAACGGCTCCTGTGGGCCTCTGAAAAAACAAGCCCCGCGCTTGATTTTAAACCTTACCGGTCGGGTGTCGCTCCTCCCCCTCCTCCTCTTCCAACGGCTCCTGTGGGCCTCATTTTCAGCGCGGCCGGCCCAAGATGGCGGAGCATGAGGAGCAGGACTCGGAGGAGGAGAAGGTACGCATAGCAGCAAACTTCATTATTCATGCTCCACCAGGAGAATTCAATGAAGTTTTTAATGATGTGCGGTTACTTCTCAATGAGGACAATCTTCTCAGGGAGGGTACAGCGCATGCCTTTGCACAGTATAAATGTGGACCAGTTACTCCAGCAAAAATTGATGGTTATGATGATCAGGTGTTAATAACAGAGCACGGTGATCTTGGCAATGGTAGATATTTGGATCCCAGGAACAAGATCTCATTCAAATTTGACCATTTACGAAAAGAAGCAAGTGATCCTAAGTCCCATGATGTTGAGAATGCATTGGAATCCTGGCGAAGTGCCGTGGAATTACTGCAATGAGAGCATATGTAAAAGAACATTATGCAAATGGTGTCTGCACTGTATATGGGAAAACCATTGGTGGCCATCAAACTATCATAGTATGCATTGAGAGCCATCAGTTCCAACCCAAAAATTTCTGGAATGGACGTTGGAGATCAGAGTGGAAGTTTACTATCACTTCTTCATCAACTCAGGTGGAAGGCATTTTGAAGATTCAGGTTCATTATTATGAAGATGGCAATGTTCAACTGGTCAGTCATAAAGATGTGCAGGAAACTTTGTCTGTCACTAATGAAGCCCAGATGGCTAAAGAATTCACAAAACTTGTAGAAGCTGTAGAAAATGAATACCAGACTGCCATCAATGAAAACTATCAGACCATGTCAGACACTCCATTTAAAGCCTTGCGGCCGACAACTGCCAAGATCGACTGGAACAGGATCCTGAGCTATAATGTAGGGCCTCTATGAGAGATAGGAGCAGGGATTATTATTTTGTTATTGCTCGACCTCCAAAAACTGGGGGATAATAATACAGGCCATCCCCCACCTCCAAAAATGGGGGGATATATCCCCCACCTACGTGGGACACTGTTCACAAGGTACCAGGTATCAGGGGGACCAGTTTACCGGGGGATCCGGGGACAGGTCACTGAGGTACTGGTTACGGGGTATACGCGCCTACTCCGTTTATCGATGTTTTTCCGGGCGTGTAGATGGACGGGGTGATGGCGGGACTGCCCTGGGAGCGGGGCTCAGGGTCAATGAGACGGAGTGGCACACATAGTACCCCATGACCCGAGGGAGGGCAGAGCGCCCTGGGTGGGTGGGGTACGCCGTGGTGGGTGGGGGTGTAAGAGAGGGGTGTTGGGGTGGGAGGGTGGTGTTGGGCAAGAGGGGCTGTGTTGTGTTGTAGATGTTGGCATGCAGGGAGGTGTGGGGTTGACACCAATACTGCTGCTGGAGTCGATGGGTGCAGTGGGTGGCGGCCATTTGGCCCATTGAGCCTAGTCAGTCTTGTTGAGACGAGCACCTTGCTAGGTCCCCTTTTACCTTGTGTAAGAGGGAAACTGCAGATGCTGGTTTATACTGAAAATAGAAACAAAATGCCTGGGTAACTCACTGGATCAGGCAGCTTCTCTGAAGAAGGATCCCGACCTGAAACAATACGTCACCCATTCATTTTCCTCCAGAGATGCTGCCTTACTGAGTTACTCCAGCATTGCCTTGCTCTTCCTCCCCAGACTTTTTACATGTTTCCTCCTCAGTTCTAGGTCCAGCCCTCTTTGTTTATGGTCTCCTGAAGCGCAGTCTCACCACTCTTTGTCGTTGCCTCTGGTGTGATCACCCGAAGTCCATGTCGTACATCTCTTGGAACAACTTCTCCTTGTTTGTTCCACCACAAGGATTGTGAACATGCTCTCAGTCTCTCCTACTCCTCTTTTCCTTTGCAAACAAATAGCACCGAATGTCTACACATGACTGAGACCTTTCATTGCACAACCATTCTGGCATCTCTATGAACTCTTGACATCCTTCCTGGTATGAGACCAGAGATGACCCCCGGAAAAAAATCAGAGCCTCAGAGCTTCCGTGGATTTTGAAGAAACAGCAGCAAAGGGAAGCAGTAAAAAGCACTGATTGGCTACAGTCCATGTGGGAAGGAGAGTTAGAAGTGAGTCAGAGGGAGAAAACAGTTTTAAAAACTGAGGAATTTGGTTTGTAAATTGGTAAATTAGGCAATTTATATCAGTCAACATACGCGAGGCTGCATGAGGGAAGTGCCTGTCTTTGGCTCGAGAGCCTTGCGAGGAAGTGTGAGTCTTTGGCTCGAGAGTCATCGGCGGTGGGCGAGGAGGCTGTGGGGGAGGAGGCTACGTAAATCGCTGGAAAGGGAGAGACAAAAGAATGAGATGTCAGGTAAGCTGATTCAGTACGAAATGCTTGCAGTATGTGGTAAGGTCAAGGACACCGCTGGTGCTTCTGGCTGCTACAAGTGTGAGAAGTGCAGCCAGTACACAGCTGCTCCTGAATGACTGTTTTGGGGAAAAGGAGAAGCAAGTGGATGACCTCTGAGGCTTCGTGCTGAGAGGCTGAGTCATTGCGACAACGAGTCCAACAGCAAGATATGTTGACACCGAAGGTACTGAAGAGAGAAGGTGTGAGGTGAACAGTGCGAAAACGGAAGTAAACATGGAATGCATCAGGTGCCCATGGTGTTGTACCTCTTGTGAACAGTTCACGCCACTTAAAAGTTGTTGGGACAGAAGACGTTGACTCATCTGAGTGGCGTGGCAATGACTTGCGATGCAAAAGTGCTGTTGATCCAAAACCTAAGGAGGCCGATGTCAGGCAACTACAGTGTAGTGGTGGGTTGGAGACATCTATTGTGAGAGGCATTGACAGGGTTACTCGTTAAAAAAAAAAAACAAATGTATATACGTATAGTATAGAGTATAAAAAAAAAAAAAAAAAAAGACAACAGACGGGATTTGAGGATGGTGTGCTGCCTTCCTGGTACCAAGATCCATGGAGGTCATTGGACAGAGTGCAGAAAATCCTCAAGGACGAAGGTGAACAGACCGGAAAGTTGTAGTGCATATTGGCACAAAACGATGTCGGAAAGAGGGGGATGAATATTCAGAGTGAAGTGTGACTTTAGAGAGCTCGGAAAAGTGCTGAAAAGCGGGAGGAGCTCCAGGTGGTTAACTCCTTTTTTTCTTCCAGCTCCTCGTGCTAGGGAGATACAGGACCTGAATGTGTGGCTGGGGAACTGGTGCAGGGGGCATGGATTTAAATTCTTGGACCTCTGGGACCTGTTTTGGAGTAAGGGGGAACTGTACAAAAGGGACAGATTGCACCTTAACAAGTGGGGGAGCGGCAATCTGGCAGGCAGGTTTGCCACAAGCGACACAGGTGGGGGGGGGGGGAGGGGGGGGGGGGGGCGGGGGGGGGGGTGTGGTCGACGGGGGGGGGGGGGGGGTGGGGGGGGGGGGCGGCGGGGGGTGCGAGGGAGGTCGGGTAGGGGGAAGGGGGGGGGGGGGGGGTAGGAAGGGAGGGGGAGGAGACAGGTGAAGTGGGGGTGGAAGAGGGGGCGGCACGGCGAGGGGGGGGGAGGCTGGGCATAGGGGGGTGGGGGGGGGGGGGGTGGTGGGTGGGTTGGGGTGAGGCGTGGGGGGCGGGCGGGTGTGGGGGGGCAGGGGGAAGGGGGCGCGGAGGGGGGGGGGGGGGGGGGGGAGGGGGGGGGGGGAGGGCGAGAGGGGAGGGGGGGGGAAGGGGGGGGGTGGAGGGGGGCAGAGGAGGGAGGCGAGGGTGGGGGGGTGAGTGGGGGGGGGGGGGGGGGGCGGGGGGTTGGGGTCGGTAAGGTTGGGGGTGGGGCGGGGGGGGGGGGGGCGGGGGGGGGCGAAGGGGGTGGGGGGCTGGGTGGGCGGGGGGGGGGGGGGGCGGGGTGGGAGGGGTGGGGGGGGGGGGGCGGCGGCCGGGGGTGTGGGGGGGGGGAGGGGGGGGGGGGGGACGGGGGGCGGGGGAAGGGAAGGGGGGGGGGGGGGGGAGGGGGGTGGGGGGGGTGGGGGGGGGTGGGGGGGGGGGGAACGGGCGGGGGGGGGGGGGGGTGGGGGGGGGGGGGGGGGGTGGGGGGTGGGGAGAGGGGGGGGGGTGGGGGGGGTGGTGGGGGGCGCGGGGTGGGGGGGAGGGGGCGGGGGCGTGCAGGGGGGGGGAGGCGCGGTGGGGGGGGGGGAGGGGGGGGAGGGGGTCGTGTGTGGGCGCAGCGAGAGGTGGGAGGAACGGTGGGTGTGGTCGGGGGGGGGAGGGCGGGGGAGGGGGGGGGGGGGGGGGGGGGGGGGGGAGTGGGTGGGTGAGGGGTGCAGGGAGGGAGGGGGGGGGGTGGGGGGGGGTGCGGGGGGTGTCTGGAAGGGTGGGGGGGCCGGCGCAGGGGGGGGGGTGACGGGCGGGGGGGCGGGGGGGGGTGTGGTGACGGTGGGGGGGCTGGGCGTCGGGCTGGGGGTGGGGGGGGGGGGGGGGGGGCGGGGGGGGGGGGGGGGGGGGGGGGGGGGAGGGGGGGGTGGGTGGGGGGGGGGGGGGGGGGGGGGTGGGGGGGGCCGTGGGGGGGGGTGGGGGGGGGGGGGGGGGGGGGGGGGGGGTGGGGGGGGGGGGTGGGGGGGGGGGGGGGGGGGGTGGGGGGGGGGGGGGGGGGGGGGGGGTGGGGGGGGGGGGGGAGGGGGGGGGGGGGGGGGGGGGGGGGGGGGTGGGGGTGGGGGGGGGGAGGGGGTGGGGGGGGGGGGGGGGGGGGGGAGGGGTGGGGGGGAGGGGGGCGGGGGGGGGGGGGGGGGGGGGGGGGGGGGGGGGGGGCGGGGGGGGGGGGGGGGGGGGGGGGGGGGGGGGGGGGGGAGGGGCGGGGGGGGGGGGGGGGGGCGGGGGGGTGGGGGGGGGGGGGGGGGGGGGGGGGGGGTGGGGGGGGGGGGGGGGGGGGGGGGGGGGGGGGGGTGGGGGGGGGGGGGGGGGGGGGGGGGGGGGGGGGGTTGGGGGGGGGGGGGGGGGGGGGGGGGGGGGGGGGGGGGGGGGTGGGGGAGGGGGGGGGGGGGGGGGGGGGGGGGGGGGGGGGGGGGGGGTGGGGAGGGTGGGGGGGGGGGGGGGGGGGCGGGGGGGGGGGGGGGGGGTGGGGGGGGGGGGGGGGAGGGGGGGGGGGGGGGGGGGGGGGGGGGGGGGGGGGGGCGGGGGGGGGGGGGGGGGGGGGTGGGGGTGGGGGGGGGGGGGGGGGGGGGGGGGGGGGGGGGGGGCGGGGGGGGGGGGGGTGGTGGGGGGGAGGGGGGGGTGGGGAGGGGGGGGGGGGGTGGGGGGGGGGGGGGGGGGGGGGGGGGGGGGGGGGGGGGGGGGGGGGGGGCGGGGGCGGGGGGTGGGGGGGGGCGGGGGGGGGGGGGGGGGGGGGGGGGGGGGGGGGGGGGGGGGGGGGGGTGGGGGGGGGGGGGGGGGGGGGGGGGGGGGGGGGGGGGGGGGGGGGGGGGGGGGGGGGGGGGGGGGGGGGGGCGGGGGGGGGGGGGGAGGGGGGGGGGGGGGGGGGGGGGGGGGGGGGGGGGGGGGGGGGTGGGGGTGGTAGGGGGGGGGTGGTGTCAAATTGGATAAGTCAAGGACGGGGGGGGGTCTGGGGTGAGTAAAAGGGAAGATGGAGTGAAAAGGTGAAAGATTTAACTTACTCCAGCAATAATGGGAAATGAATAGCTCACAAAGGGATAGAGAGTAGGCCAGGTGAATAGGATCGATGTGAATGGTGAAATGTGTAAGGATAAAAGTATAACAAGTAAATAAGATAGTTTTGACGGCTCATAAAGGGTTGGTAGATATGACCATTGTGTGGATTTCAAACCCGCGACGTGGCTGCAGGAGGATCGGGTCCTGGTAACTTAATATTCATTGGTTATACATCCTATAGAAAGGACAAAAGGCAGATGTGGCAGAGGAGGGTGAAGCTCTTCTGGTGAGGAATGTAAGTCAGTCCCTTGCTAGGGAAGTGCATAGGGACTGACGGGTAGCATCCACTGTGGACTTGAGTTTGAGGAATTGGCAAAGTGCAAGAAGACACTATTGATGTTATCTACAGACAACGCCTACATCCGTGCCTACTATTGTGGCGTAGGGAATTGCAGCAGTTGAGTTAGAAACTGCATCGTACTAAAGGTACTGCCACTGTGTGATGGGATTTCAATATGCAGGAAGACTGGGAAAATCAGCTTGGTTTCAGGCCCGCAAGAAAGAGGTGAGTTTGGGCAGATAGTCTCTGAGATTGATTCTTAGAGACAGCTTGTAGATGGAGCCGACATAGAGAAAATGGTAAATATCTGTGATTTAGTGTTGCCAAGGAACCAAGATATGATAAGGTAGAACTTGGATGGGTAAAGGGGGGGGGGGAGAGGCGCGGGGGGGGAGGGGGGGGACTGGGTGGTGGTGGGAGGGTGGGGGAGTTTGGGGTCTCGACTTGTCTGGGTCATGGTGATCTAGGGAAACTGTGCGGAGGAAATGTGGAAACACAAACACAAAGGGTATGAGACAAGTTCAGATGAAGTCAGTCTGATGTCTCGAGAGAAGGACGAAGGTCCAAAATATCCGCACTTACTTTCTAGGGCAGTGAAGCAGCTGAATAAAGGGGGATTTAGAAGGCATGAAGAGGAGCTGAGCCAAAGGTAGACTGGAAAGAGATACTAGCAGAAATGACATGTGGAACAGCATGGCAGCAGGGCAAGAAGTATTGTGGTCACAAAATGGGATTTTCTGTGTGTTGATCAGAAATGGCTGCAACCAGATTGTTTGCAGGCCACCTGCCAACCAATGTTCCATTTTGGTGAACACAAACTCTTTCAAAAGGTGAGGCAAACAATTGGCTTCTGCCACCTGAAAACCAAAAACCATTTTTGTGAACACAAATTATTTAAAAAGGCTAGGCAAACCAATTGGCCTGCAGCCACCAGACACCGTAAAACAATTAATGAACGCGCGATAAGCTAAGGAAACTTAAAAAAGGCTAGGCAAACAATTGGGCTGCAAGCCAACTGTCAAGCAAAATCAGTTTAGAGAACAACAACACTTTAAAAAATGCGAGGCAAACAATTTGGCTGCAGCCACCCGACAACGAAAATTCATTTATGTGAACACATAGCTCATTAAAAAGGTAGACAAGCAATTGGGCTGCAGCCACCATTCAACCAAAATCCATTCTGTGAACACAAACCCTTTAAAAAGAACGAGGCAACAATTTGGGCTGCAGTCACTCGATCACCAAATATTTAATTTTGTGAATCACAAACTCGTGTTAAAAAGGCGAGTCAAACAATTTGGCAGCAGCCAGCGCTCAGAACCAAAATGCCTTTATGTGCTTGAATGCAAACTCTTTAAAAGAAGGCAAGGCAAACTTTGGGTAGGCAGCCACAATACAACCAAAATATAATTTTGTGAATTAGACAAACACTCTTTAAAAAGGACATATCTGAGATTTTGTGACAGGAGACTATATCAGCAATATATTACGAGACTACTCGGCAGAGTTTGCCCAAGAAAAAGAGCATTGTGTAACAGACACAAGAGAGAATACTTTAAGAACACAAAGATAAACCTGAGATATGGACTGACGTGTGTACCCTGCAACATTGAAGAATCACCTACGACCACAAAGGATCCTTGCTTTACTTAACCACACAGAGAGGACTTATATAAGTTTGCAAAAGAAGTTTGAGGCCACAGCAAAGTATTATAGAATTTAGGCGTGAGAGGACGAGAGAGTGTCAAAAAGGACAATGAGGATTAATACTAAATACTAATATACGCATGCGAGATTGGATATGGTACTTTGACATGAGTAAGAAACAGAACTTAAAATTACTATATAAAGGATTGAGTCAAGAATTTCCAGAATGAAAGTTGATCATCGTTGTATATACATATTTTATAATGATTGTACTAACTATTACTAACCATTATGTAATTCATAATAATAAATCGATTATCACAATAGATCAGAGTGAATATGGATTCATTCAGAGATTACGTTCACAAGGATAGAACCATAAGGATGATTAAAACCTATAAGTCTGAAAGGTTTAATCCTAGATATTTGATACTATTTGACTAAACATGGACATAAAATTTTAGTTATAAGACAACAAATATTTTATTAAGCTGAGATTAATAATTAATTCCAATTATTGGCATAAAGTCCATTATTCACCTCACCTCCCATCCCCACCATAATGTCGTCTTTAGCGATTTACTGAAGATTTTGCACATTTAATTTCCTTCAAGGGAAAGAACGGAGCCATAGTACATTGTTCTTTTACTGCAAAAGGCTAACGGACCTCATTAGAACTGCTCCTAGCCACATTAGGGTGGCTAGTCGCGGGGGGGGGGTGGGGGGGGGGACTACACTAACCATAAGATGTAGAATTATTTCATTCTTGCAGGACACTTGCACTAAAGTAGTAATGCAATCACTTATCTTTTCTATGTTTGGTAGTATTGTATAGTTATATCAACAGTAAAGAACACTTTATTTAGAAAGGAGATTATATTGTTATTTCACAGGATAATCCTGACCAGAGAGACAAAAACCATCAAGATCTAAAAATTCATCTATCTGAGATCCAGGTTAAGGTATGGTTTAACGTGCTGAATCATCCTACAACCAAGTATAGACCTACCCTACTCATGATGCAAGACGTAAAAGTGCGACACTGGGGGTGAGGAATAACATTTTGCAGTTGTAATGTTAAGATAATATGAAATGTGAAACCATTAAGGAGAGGCAAAGTATTACCTCACCTAAAAACGCTCAAACAGACATAAATTATCCTCCAAGAGACTCACCTTATAAAGGAAGCGCAATATAGATTGAAAACAAAATGGAATTGCTCAAACGAATCATTCCTCATTCACACATAAATACTAGAGGGTTGCAATGATCTCTACCAGTAAAGATATACCTTTAAACATCGCATCCAACTACAGAAGATACAGATGTGGTAGATAATAATCAAAAGTATTAGGTGAATTATACTCAAAAAAAAGGTGACACGACCTTAATTAGATATATGGACATAATTGTTGATATAGCTCCACGTTATTTTCAAGAGAGAAACCCCCTGAATATTATTTCCGGAATGCACACAAAATAATTTAATAATTGGTGGAGATTTAAACTGTGGTACATCTGGATTTATATTTAATAGATCATCAACACAAAGAAAGTCAAAAACTCTGTCAAGTGAATTTTTAAACTCATAAAAACAATACGTTAATATGTAAGTGATATCGAGAGAATTGGAAAATCCCATCCAGGAAGAGAATACTACATTGTTGACTCTCTCTTGTGCATAAAACATATTCAAGGATAGGATTATTTTCTTGAGTAGACTCTAAACTAACTTCCATTTACTGTATAAATCGAACAATATCAATATATAATACATTTCGGATACATGCCCCATTAAACGTTTATGATTAAACTAAGACGGAATGGATAAGAAACAGACACAATGGAGACTTAATCCTCCAATTTTAAAAGGAACAGTGTAATGTTGTGAATATCGTTTGTAAAACAGATTAAAATGGTTCTTTCGAGGTATCAATGACCAACCCGAAATCTCTGCTTTCCATTCTCTGGGAAACAGATCAAGCATTACACTAGGGGTAATTAAACTCCTCTCAGGCATTTATTAATAAAGAGAATAGAGCTAAATCAACAGACAATTAGGAAATGTGAAAATAAGGCAATAAGACATAGAAAATGCAAGAGCACCTTCATTGACCAAAACTATAATAAAATAGCCAGGCACTGAAAATACGTTAAATAAAAATATATTCTGACCTAGTAATAAAAATTTATCAACATATCCAAACAATCAAGATTGTTTTGAATTTAGGCAATAAAACCACAATAGATCTTGGCACGCCACTTCATAAACTGGAATGGAGATTCATAAGATTAGAATCAGAAAAATGGAAAATCCCTAACACTCCCAAAGATAATTAATGACAGAGTTTTTAACTATACTCTCAAGATCTTTACTCACTAAAAGTGACACAACAATCAATAGGAATGGAAGCATATTTTACAGAAATGTAAACTTAAAGGAATTAGATCTAAGCAAGAACAAAATTATTAGGAGCTGTAAAATAACGCATATACCAAATAACAATTACAACACGGAGACAGGCACCTCTCGGCCCTTCCAGTCCGTGGCCGCCCATGTAGTTTTCCCCTAGTCCCATCTACCTGCATCTCAGACCATAACCCCTCCATTCCCTTCACGTCCATATACCTATCCACTTACTTTATAAATGTTAAAATCGATCCAGCCACCACCACCTCCTGCTAGGAAGCTCATTCCACACAGCCACCACCCCTGAGAAAAGAATTCCCCCTCACTGTTTACCCCTAATACTTCTTCCCCATAATTCTCATGTCCATCCCTCTTGTTTGATCTTCCCTACCCTCAATGGGAATAAGCTTATCCACGTCAACTCTGTCAATCCCTTTCATCATTTTAAAGACCTCAATCAAGTCCCCCCTTAACCACTGCGCGTCCAAAGAATATAAGGGACCTAACTGTTTCAAGCCTTTCTCCTGTATACATAGGTTATTGCTGCGGAAACCCTGGCAACATTCTAGTAAATCTCCTCTGACTCTCTTCTATTATGTTGCATTCCTTCCTATAACTAGGCGACCAAATTGTACACCATACTCCAAATGGTCTTAACCCATGCCATGTACAATTTTAACATTACTACCCTACTTCCAATATTCAATGCTCTGATTTTTCTACAGGCAGCACACTACAAAAAGGCTTTCTTTACCCACCCTACTACTACAGGCGAAGTCCACCTTCAAGAACTAGCACAGTTATTCCTAGATCTCCTTCTGTTTCCCACTACCATTCCCAATTCCCTACCATTTACCATGTACGGTCCTGATTTTTGATTTGTCCCGCCAGATGTAGCAATTCACACTTATCAGCATTAAACTCCATCTGCCATATTTCTCCCACTTTTCCCAAATGGCCCAAATCTCTCTGTGGCATTTGAGAATCTACTCAGTTATCCACAACAGCCACCTATCTTAGTTATCACCTGCATACTTACTATCCAATTTTCCAACCCCATCATCCAGTCATTGAAGTACATGACAAACAACAGTGACCCAACACAGATCCCTGAGGCACCCCACTGTCACACGGCTTCCAACGTCTGACACAACAGCCATCCACCATTACTCTCTGACATCTCCCAGTTCAGCCCACTGTTGAATCCCATCTTTGCTATCTCGCGCCATTAACAACCCAAAGATTGACCCTTCTGAACCAACCTTCCATGGGGAACCTTGTCAAAGGCTCTAACTGAAATCCATATAGACAAACAATCCACTGCTTTTACCTCATCAATTTCCTAGTTACCGCTTCAAAAAATTCAAGAAGGTTTGGTCAAACATGACCATCCCGGCACAAATCCAATTGACTGTTCCTGAACAGCCCCTTTTTTATTCCAGATGCTTATATATATTATCTCTAAGTATCCATTCCATTAATTGCCCCACCCACTGACGTCAAACTAATAGGTCTATTATTGCTAGTCTATTCTTTGAACCCTTTTTAAACAATGGAACAACATGCGCATACGCCAATCCTCCGGTGCACTATTCCCCGGTTTCCCTAATGACTTTCAAATATTTCTGTCTAGCTCCCTGCTATTTCTACACTAAGTCTTCCCTCAATGTCCTAGGGAATATCCTGCAGGAACCTGGAAGACTATCCACCTTTTAATTTTCAAAAGTGTCAGTATTCAAATAACGACCAATGATATTGAAGAGTCAATTAGAATTTTTTTTTTTTATTTAATTCTTTAAAAAATGGAAAGGGCCGCCAGCCCTGATGGGCCTAAGTTCTGAAATTCCATAAAAAAAATATATGATCTGATTTCCCTCCACGCTTTACAAAACACTGTATAAACAAGTTAATGCTCAACAGAAACTCCGGAAACCATTTAAAAGGAAATCTACAATAATACGATCCTAAAATTGAAAAGGATCTAGAAGACCCGGCCTCATATAGAGCAAATCGCTCTCTATTAAATACTGATCAGAAAATATTAACTAAAATCCCTATCTAATAGATTGGCTTAGTAATTAACAAATTAATACACTCTGATCGGGCGGACAAAACGGTTTTATCCAAAGACGACATTCATGTTTTGTAATCTTACGACGATAGTTTATATAATTTATACTCAAACGAGATTAGCTAAATCAGACCTAGCAATTATATCGCAAGATCTGAAAAAAGCCTTCGATCAAGTAGAAATGTCCATATTATATTTTCAGTGATGGCAAAAATTTCAATTGGAAGAGAAGTACTTGTGAATGGGTTAAAATATATATTTCTAACCCAACCTACTAACAAAGCCAATGTTTATCAACAAAAATTAATCGTTTCCAAGTTGTAGACAAGGAAGTCATTTATCTCCATTATTATTCGCTTTTAGCAATTGAACCGACTCGCAGAAATTGTCAGATCTAATCCAGAAATACCATGGTACAATACTAAAGATACAATGATTAGAAATTTCTTTCTCATATGCAGAGTATGTACAATATATTACAAAGCCGAAAATAAAGGTAATTCCAAATTTATTACATCTAATAACTTCAATTGCGGTCAGTTTCTCAGGGATTGAGAATTAATTGGGAATAAAAGTCGAAATCATGGTCAATAACGGATCACAATATACATATACAACAACAATATCCGTTTTAAAATAGTGTGAAGAAAAATTTAATATATCTAGGTAATTATGTAACTAAGGGGTATATTTTCTTTATTTAAAATCAAATATACGCACCTTATCTGAAGAAACTAAATATGAATATTCAATACTGGAAACACTAATTAATCTACCATGCATATTAAAAGGCGAGTCAAACAATTGCTGCTGCCACCTGACAACCAAAGTCAAATTTGTGAAAACAAACTCTTTAAAAAGACGAGTAAAACAATTGGGCTGCAGGCCACCTCACAACCAAAATCCATTTTATGAACACCACTCTTTAAAAAGGATGAGGCAAGAACAATTTTGCTGCAGTCACCACACAACCAAATCCATTTTAATGAAACACCAACCCCTTTAAAAAGGCGAGTGAAACAATTGGGCTGCAGCCACTGTTAACCAAAATCCATTTAGAGTAAACAAACTCTTTAAAATGGTGAAGTCAAACACATTGAGGCTGCAGCCACCTGACAACCCAAAAGTTGATTTTTGTTAGACACAAACGCTTAAAAAGGTCGAGACAAACAATTGGGTTGTAGCCACCAGTCCTACAAAAAAATCATTGGTTATGACACGGAGGAAACTCTTTAGTAAAGGCGAGGCAAACAATTGGGCTGGCAGCCACCCGACAAACCAAAAATCATGTTTGGTGAACAAACTACTATTTTTTTTATAAAAGGCAAGGCAAACAAGTTGAGGCGGCAAGCCACCTGGCAACCATCACCATTTTGGTACCACGAATAGGTAACGAAACTCTTTAAAAAAGGAGAGGCAAACAATTGGGCAGCAGCCACCTGAACAACCAAAATTCAATTTGTGAACACAAACCCTTTAAAACCGCGAGGCAAACAATGGCACTGCAGCATCCAGCTACCAAAATCCATTTATGTGATAACAACCTTTATTTTAATGCGATGCAACAAATGGGGCTGCTGCCAATATGGGCAACCCGAACATCAATTTTTGTGAACACAAACTTATTTAGAAAAGACTAGGCAATACATTGCCCTTAAGTCAACGTGACAACCAGAAATCCAATTTGTTAACATAAACTTTTTTAAAAGGGCGAAGCAAACAATTCAGTCTGCATCCACGCTGACCACCAAGTCAAATTTTTGTGAAAACAAAACTCTTTTAAAAAGACGAGGTAAAACAATTGGGCTGCAGCCACCAGACAACCAAAATTCATTTTGTGAACTGACTAAACTCCTTAAAAAAGGAGAGGCAAACAATTTTGCTGGCAGAGCACCTCACAACCAAAAATCCATTGTTATAACACATTAAACACTTTAAAAAAAGGAGAGCAAACAAATCGGCTGCAGCCAGCCTGACAACCAGAATGTCCATTTCGAGGAAAAAAACTCTTAAAAAGGCGAGAGTCAAACAAATTGGCGGCAGCCACCTTGACAACCAAAATTCGAATATTGTGTACCACAACCTCTTAAAAAGGCGAGACAAACAATTGATTAGAAGCCACCATCTACAAACATCCATTTTATATAACACCAAACTCTTTATAAAAGGTGAGGCGAACAATTGGGCTGCAGCCACCCGAAAAAGAAAATTCATTTTTGTGAACACACACTTTTTAAAAAGGCAAGGCAATGCAATACCGGCTGCAGCCACCTGAACATACCAAAATTAATTTTTGTGAACACAAACCCTTTAAAAACGCAAAGTGCAAACATAGGACTGCAGCCCAGCTGCTACAAAAATTCCATTTAGTGATACAAACTTGTTTTTAAGGTGATGCTAAACAAATTGGACCGGCAGCCACTGGAACAACCCAACATCCATTTTGTGAACACAAACCCTTTTTTAAAATCGCGAGGCAACAATTGGACTGCAGCCATCAGCTGCCAAATATCCATTTGTGGGAATAAAAACTTTTGTTAAAAGTGTTTAGCAACCAATTGGGCTGCAGCCACATGAAAACCAAAATAATTTTGGTTTGTAACAAGAATGGGCGCTGTGCGCGGCTTTCTAATTTTCTAGTGCGCATGCACTGCGGACATTCCCGGAAGTGGTCTTGTGCTGTGCAAAAGGTATTTCGGGCGGGAAAAAAAGGGGGGGGGGGGAATAGAAGGCTTGCGGAATCAGCTTTTATGCTTGGGCTTAATCGGAAACAAACGAGATTTTAGAACAGTAAAATTTCATGAATGGAGGATTTGTGAATATCTGACATATAGTTATTCAATTGAGTAACCGCCCTGGGTTAAGGTATAATGTTGCTCCAGATTACATTAAAGCCGAGAGCATTTTTGTGTCCTCTGTTCATTTTCTGCAACTCATCGATATTCAAAATGGGGCTCTTTGTGTATCCTTGGAAGTCATCGTTTTGTTATATGTTTGTTTTCTTCCACAAAACTTACCTCTTTGCCTACAGAATATGTGAAGATTGTCGTGTGTACCTTTGTGCTACATCGTAGAGAAGAAAAGAAAACTGCTGAATTAAAACCACGGTTCTTCCGTCCTGAAGAAGGAAGATTGAATCAAAGCTACTCAACCTATCTGGAACGTTTGAGTAGTGACTTCAAAGGGCCTTTACATCCTCCTTCTCGAAATGTTTATATAACTTACCTTAGTTCCCATTTGTTTTTCCTGGTCCAAATAGGTCAGCTGCTCAGATGGTTATCAAATGTTTAGATCACCTGTTTTCATTCTGTGGGGATTTCCAATTACATACATTCTGATATGGGCACCTCATTCATGTCAAAAGATTTAACAGGACTACCTTTTCTAAGGAGAGGATTTACAACAAGTGAAACAACACCATATCATCACTATTGGAAATGGTCAGGTGAGAGGCTGATACACGGATTCATTTTGAAAGCAGTTGGAAACTGGCATTATTAAAGTCAAATGACATACCAAGATCAGCAATGGAGAATGTGTTTCTACCGATGCATTATATCCATCAGATCTCTACTGGTAATCTGGCTACAATAACAAAATACGACACTATGAGCTGGTTGTTCTTTAACTCAAACGGCGGTTTATTCTGAAAGGGGTACTTTCTCTTGCCCATTCATGGTTGAACTAGCCCTGGGCACTGTATTTCTGCGTCGGTTGTGCCCCAGAATCAAAACGAAATGATCCTTTTGTCTGATGAAGTGAACTGACTGATGTCACCCTTCTTATGCAACTATCAAGTATCAGGATGTACGCAGTCAACTGTCTGACTTCATGACTTGTGCACCATGTCCGTCTTCTCCATCAGCTCCGTAATTTTTGATAACAATAATCGAGAAATTCCTCCAAACATTATCCAGCATCCCTATGGAAAATACTGCTATAAGAAATTCAAAAATTGTAATTCTAAAATAAAGTAGGAGTGAAGTTGGATGGACCAAGCCAATATATCTACCACCAGCTATTGAAACGCAAATACCTTTGAAGCTCCAGTTCTGCGTATGGCCATCAATATGTATTAAACCTCCTGCCGTCACAACTTATAAATAGGAGGGAGAGAATGAAGTGGGTAGCATGTGCTCATCGTGCGGGGCTCTTCTAGAGTGCGCTGCACAGGGACTCTTTCCCGGAGAGTGTGCGCATGTGGTAAAGTAATTTCGCGGCGGGAAGAAAGGAAAGGCCTGCGGAATCTAGCATGTTTGCCAAGAACATTTCTGAGTAATGTATTAAAGTAATAACGTTGCTTTAAAGCTTCTTCAATAAAGTTAAGTAAATTACAAGGAGTGAAAGTCTTCATTTATCACACAACAGAACACAAATTCTGTAAAAAGGCTGGAGGCAAACAATTTGGCTGCGGCCACCCTCACAACCAAAATGTATCTTAGTGAACACAATCTTTAAAAAAAAGGGCGGGGCAAAACAAGGTGGGCTTAGCCACCCGGCAACCAGAAATTCTCATTTTGTCAACAATAAACTCTTTAAAAGGAGAGGCAAAACAATTTCGCTGCAGAGCCAACTGACAACCAAATTTCATTTTTGAGAAACAACTCTTTAAAAAAAGGCGAGCGCAAACAATTGGTGTTTCGCTCGGCCTCCTCACGACCAAAAGTCATTTTATGAAAACAAACTTTAAAAAATTAAAAAAATAAAAAAAAATTTTAATAAAAGGAGAAGGCTGAGGCTAAACATATGTGCTTGCAGCCACCATGACAACCAAAAAATTCATTTATGTGAACAACATCTCTTTAAAAAGGCGGACGGCAAAACAATTTGGCTAACAGTCAACGCCGACA
>CM069161.1:34209358-34218283 GCA_035221665.1 Okamejei kenojei
ACTCTTTAAAAAGGTGAGGGCAAACATTGGGGTTGGGCCACCTCACGACCAAAAATTCATTTTATGAAAAACAAACTTAATAAAAAGCCGAGGCAAACATATGTGCCTGCTGCCACATGACAACCAAATTCATTTTGCCGTTGACACAATCTCTTTAAAAAAGGCGAGGCAAAACAATTTGGTGCAGTCACCCGGACAACCAAACATCCGGTTCTTGTGAACACAAACACATTAAAAAGGCAAAGCAAACAATTGGGCTGCAGCACCTGCAAACCCTAAAAATCCATTTTGTGACCAACAATCTCTTTTAAAAAGGCGAATGGGAAACATTTGGGATGTGCCACCGGCAATCAAAATTCTTTGGTGAAAGGTTAAAACATCTTTAAATCGCGAGGCAAACAATTTGGCTGATGTCACTGACATCCAAAATCCATTGTGTTGAAATAACATTTGTAAAAAACGTGAGGCAATCAATTTGTGAGGCAAACAGCCTGACTTTTTAAAAGAAGGCAAGGCAACCAATTTGGCTGCAGCCACCTGACAAACGAAAGTCAATTTTGTGAATTAAAACTTTTTTAAAAGGCGAGGCAGAAATTTTACTGCAGCCACCGACAACAAAATTCATTTTGTGAAAAACAAAGCTTTAACAAAGCCGAGGAAATTATTGGGCTGCAGCCCACCAGTAACAAAAGCCATTTTCTTAACATAATATTTTTGTAAAATGCGGAGTCAACAATTGGGCTGCAACCACTGACACCAATGTCAGTTTTGGTGAACATAAAACTCTTTAATAAACGCGAGCAACAATTGACCTGCGCACGCGACAACCAAAATTCCATTTCGTTGCTCACACACTCTTAAAAAACCGAGGCAAAACAATTGGGGCTGCAGTCACTGGCAACCAAAATTCTTTTGTGACACAAAACTCTTTAGAAAAGGCGAGACAAACCAATTGGGCTGCAGCCACCAGTCTACCAAAATCCATTTTGGAATACAAACCTCTTTAAAAAAGGCGAGGCAAACAATTGGGCTGCATGCCATCCCGACACCAAAAGTCATTTTGTGAACACACACTTTTTAAAAAGGCGAGGCAAACAATTGGGCTGCAGCACCGACAAAACTAATTTCATTTTGTGAACACACATTTTTAAAAGGCGAGGGTAACAATTGGGGCTCGCTGCCACCTCACATCCAAAATTCATTTTGTGAACACAAACTCTTTAAAATGCGAGGTTAACAATTGGGTGCAGCACTGACAACCAAAATTCAATTTTGTGAAAGACAAATCTTTAAAAAAAAAAAGCGAGGCAAAAAATTGGCCTGCAGCCACCTGACAATTATAATTCATTTTGTGAACGCAAAACTCTTTAAAAATTGTGAGGCAAGCCAATTTGGCTGCAGCACCTAACAACAAAATTCATTTTGTGACACAAACTCTTTAAAAAGGCGAGGCAATTAATCGGCTGCAGGCACCTGACTACCAAAAATCATTTTGTGAACACAAACTGTTTAAAAAGGCGAGGTAATACAATTGGGCTGCAGCCCCTGAACAAAACCAAAATCAATTTTGGGAGACAAATCTTTAAAAAAAGCGAGGGCAAACAATTGGCCTGCAGCCAATGACAATTAAATTAATTTTGTGAACGAAACTCTTTAAAAATTGTGAAGCCAAACAATTTAGCTGCAGCACCTGACTACCATCTTCATTTTTATGTGCGTGAACACTAACTGTTTAAAAAGGCGAGGCAAACAAATTTGGGCTGCAGCCACCAGTCTATAACATCAATTTTATATCCATATAAATATAGCATATAACAAGTACAGCACGGAAACGGGCCCTCGGGCCTTCCAGTCCGTGCCGGGGAAAAAAAAACCTTAATTTGGTTTTCCCCTAGTCCCATCTCTTCACTAAGGGACATTCCCCTACCATTCCCTTCTCGTCCATATACCTATCACTTTACTTTAAATGTTAAAATCGATCCTGCCACCAAACTTCTGTGGAAGTGATTCCAAACAAGCCCCCACCTTGAGTAAAGAAGTTCCTCACGTTTACGAATTCTCTGTCCCTTAATTTATGTCATGCCTCTTGGTTTGAATTCCCTACCATCAATGGGTAAACGTATCCACGTCAACTCTGTTATATCCTTTCTTCATTTTAAAGACCTTCAATCAAGTCCCCTTAAGCCTTCTGCTCTCCAAAGAATAAAGGACCTAACTTGTTCAACCTTTTCTGTAACTAGTTGCTGGCACCTGGCAAACCATTCTTGTAAATCTCTCTGTACTCTCTCTATTTTGTTGACATCCTTCCTATAACTAGGCGACAAAAAATTGTACACCATACTCCAGAATTGGTCTTACCAATGCTTGTCAATTTTAACATTACTTCCCTACTCTATATTAAATGCTCTGATTTATAAGGCAGACACAAAGGCTTTCTTTACCACAATATCTACATGCATTCCACCGTCCAGGGAACTATGCTCACGTTTATTATCTCGAATCTTGTTCCAAGCATTCTCAAGTCCCTACCATTTACTGTACGTCCTATTTGATTTGGTCCAGCAAGATAGTTAGCACTTCAATTATTCAGCTTAAACTCATTGCCATTTTCAGCCCACTTTTCCAAATGGCAACATTCTCTCTGAATAGACTTTGAAAAACTACTTCATTCTCCACAACACACCTATTTAGCATTCTGCTATTACTTATCCAATTTTCACCATCATCAGATTCATTGATGTACATGACAAACAACAGTGGACCCCAACACAGATCCTGAGGATCCCATGGTCACGGCTTCCAACCTGACAAACAGCAATCACCATTACTCTATGACATCTCCCATTCAGCCACCTGTTGCATCCAATCTTGTTATCCGCATTAACACCAAGATTGAACATTTAACACCTTCATGGGGAACTTGAAATGGCTTATGAAATATATAGACAACAACCACAGCTTGACCCTCATCAATTTCCCTCGTTACTCCGCTTTCAAAAATTTAAGAAGTTTGTCAATACATGACCTCCCAGGCACAAATCCTTGTTTGACTGTTCCTATCAGACCTGTTTTTATCCAGATGCTTATATATATATCTCTAAGTATCCTTTCCCATTTAATTTGCCCACCTCACTGACGTCAAACTAAAGTTCTATAATTGCTAGGTTTATTCTTGAACCCTTTTTAAACAATGAACAACATGCCAGTAGCCAATCCTTCCGTCACTTATTCCCGTTTCTAAATGACATTTCAAATATTTCTGGTCATAGCTCCTTGCTATATTCTACACTAACTTCCCTCAATGTCCTAGGGAATATCCCGTCAGGACTGGAGACTTATCCACTTTTTATATTTTTCCAAAGTGTCAGTACTTCCTCCTGTTGAATCTCATAGTTTTTTTCCATAGCACTCTACTCTTTCCCCCTTAACACACCGATTCAATATCCTTCTCCTTGGTGAATACAGAAGAAAATAAATATTGTTCAATATCTCCCCCATCTCTTTTGGCTCTGCAGATAGCTGTCCATTCTGGTTCTGTATTGTCCAATTTTATCCCTTTGATGAACACAAACTCTTTAAAAGGCGAGGCAAACAATTGGGGCTGCAGCCACCTGTCCAACCACCAACATACATTTGGTGAACACAAACTCTAAAAAAGGTAAGGCAACCAATTTTGGCTGCAGCCACCTGAAAACCAAAATCCATTTTTGTGAAAATACAAACATATTAAAAAGGCAGCAAACTATCGGCTGCAGCCACCCGACAACAAAATTTATTTTGTGAACTCAAACATCATTTTAAAAAAGGCGAGGCAAACAATTGGCTGCAGAGCCACCTGACAAGCCAAAGTTCATTTTGTGAACACAAACTCTTTAAAAAGGCGAGGCAAAACAGTTTGCTGCAGCCCACCTCACAAACAAAATTCATTTTGTAGCAAAACTTCTTTTAAAGGCGAGACAAACAAATTGGGCGGCAGCCGCATGAAACCAAAATCCATTTTTGTTGAACACAAACTCTTAAAAAAGGTAAGGCAAACAATTGTCTGCAGGCCCAAGAAAACAAATACCCAACTGAAAAAAAAACTACAGCCAAACAAAACAACCGACAACCAACAAATTATTTTTGTGACACACACTTTTTAAAAAGGCGAGGATAAACAATGGGCCTGCTGCCACCACACATCCAAATTGCATTTTGTGAACACAAACTCTTAAAAAGGCAGTAAACAATTGGGCTGCAGCCACCTGACAAACCAAAATCCATTTTGTGAGACAAACTCATTTAAAAAAAAGCGAGGGAAACAATTGGGCTGCAGCCCACCTGTCATTACAATTCATTTTGTGAACGCCAACTCCTTTAAAAATGTGAGCAAACAATTCGGCTGCAGGCACCTGACTACCAACATTCATTTGTGAACACAAACCTGTTTAAAAAAGCGAGGCAAACAATTGGGTTTCGCAGTCCCCCCCAACCAGTCTCCTAAAATCAATTTTGTAACACAAACCCTTTAAAAAGACGAGGCAAAGCAATTCGGCTGCACCACCTGACTACGGAAAATAATTTTGGTGAACAGAAACTCTTAAAAAAGCATAGGCAAAACCATTTGGCTGCGCCACCGAAAACCACAATTCATTGGTGAATACAAACATATTAAAAAGGCGAGGCAGACAATTTAGCTGCAGCCACCTACAAACAAAATCCATTTTGTGAATACATACAATTTCAAAGAGTTTGTGTTCACAAGTGAATACAACTATTTCAAAAGGCTAGCAAACTTATGCTGCAGCCACCCGAGCAACAAAAATTTTATTTTGTGGACTCAAACTCTTAAAAAGGCGAGGCAAACAATTTGAGAGGCTGCATCCACCTGACAAGCAAAGTTCATTTTGTGAACACAATCACTTTAAAAAGGCAGGCAATCATTTGGCTGTCAGCACCTCACTAACAAAATACAATTTGAAAGAAACTCTTTTAAAAGGGCCTAGACAAACAATTGGGCTGCAGGCCGCATAGACAACCAAAATCCTTTAGCGGAACCCAAACTCTTAAAAAAGGTGAGGAAACAATTTGGCTCAGCCACATGACAACCAAAATTCATTTTGCGAACACAAACTCTAAAAAAGGACGAGGCAAACAATTGGGCTGCAGCCACCAGTGGAACAACTCAATCCATTTGCGAACACAAGCTCTTTAAAAAAAGCAAAGCAAACAATTGGCTGCAGCCAACCCGACAACCACATTTAGTTGTGTGAACACAGACTTTAAAAAAAGGAGGGAACACAATTTGGCTGCAGCCACCACAATCAAAATTCATTTTGTGAACACAAGCTCTTTAAAAATCGAGGCAAACAATTGGCTCCAGAACACCTGATAACCAAAATCATTTTGATGAACACAAACTCTTAAAATGCCTAGCAAACAATTGGGATCGCCGCCATCGCAACCAAAATCCAAGTTTGTGAGAACACAAACGTGTAAAAAGGCGAGGGCAAACCATTGTCCCTGCACCAAACCTGAAAACCAAAATCCGTTTTGTGAAAACAACCTCTGTAAAAACGTGAGGCAATGAATTTGACTTGCATCCACATCTGACAACAAATATCTATTTTGAAACACAAACTCATAAAAAAGGGGAGGAAGTCAATTGGGTTGCAGCCACAAAGTCAAACGAAAATTCATTTAGTGAACACAAACTCTATGAAAAGGCGAGGCAAACAATTTGGCTGCAGCCACCTCAACAACCAAATTCATTTTATGAACAAAACTTCAAAAAAAGGCAGGCAAACAATTGGGCGCATCCCAATTGAACAAAAACAATTTGAAAAAGGCAGGAAAACAATTGCTGCAGTCACCTCACCCGACACCAAAATCCATTTTGTGACACAAACCTTTAAAAAAAGGCGAGGCAAGCAATGTGTCTGCAGCCTCCGACAAACAAAATCCTTGCGACAAAAACTATTTCAAACGGCGAGGCAAACAACTAGGCTGCAAGCCAGCTAACAACCTATAATTCATTTGCGTACACAACTATTAAAAGGCAGCAAACAATTTGCTGCAGCCATCTCCAACCAAAATTCATTGTGTGAACACAAACACTTTAAAATGGACGCGGCAAACAACTGGGCTGCAGCCACCAGTCTACCAAAATTCATTATGTGAACTCAAACTCTTTAAAATCGTGGCAAACAATTGGCTGGCAGCTTCCGCAACTAAAATTCATTTTGTGAACACAAACTCTTTACCAAGGCCAGACAAACAATGGGGCTGCAGCCAACTGACAACCATAATTCATTTTTGAACAGAAACGCTTTAAAAAAGGTGAGGCAATCATTGGGCTGCAGCCACCTGACAACCAAAACATTTTGTGAGGGCAGAAAACAACAATTTAAAAAATCGAGGCAAACAATTGGGCTGCAGCCACCCAACAACCAAATTAATTTGTGAACACAAACTCTTTAAAAGGCAAGGCAAACAATTTGGTGCACCGCCGACAGCCAAAAGTTCATTGAAACACAAACTATTAAAAAAGGCGACGCTAAACAATGTGGCTGCTGCACCCAGATGCTAAAATCTTTTTGTGAACGCAAACCTTTTTAAAAAGGCGAGGCAATTAATTTGGCGGCAGGCACCTGACAAGCAAATTCCATTTTGAGTACACTCTTTAAAAAGGCAAGGTAACATATTGGTTGTAGTCCACCGACCAACCAAAATATTGTTTTGTGAAACACAAAAACTCCTTTTAAAAAGGCGAGGCAAACAATTGGCGCAGTCACTTACAAAGAAAATCCATTTTGAACACAAACGTTTCAAAAAGGTGAGGCAAACCATTTGGCTGCAGCCACCTGACAAGCAAAATCCTTTTCTGGGAACACAAACATTTAAAAAAAAAGGCGAAGGTAAACATTTGGCTGCAGCCACCAGTCCAACAAAATCAATTTGTGAACACAAACTCTTTAAAAAGGCTATGCCCCAAAACAATTGGGCTGCAGCCACTCGACAACAAAAAATCATTTTCTGAACACAAAGAAGTTCTTTAAAAGCCAAGGCAAACAATGGGCTGTAGAACGAGACAACCAAATTCCAATTTGTTAACGGAAACTTTTTTAAAAGCAAGGCAAACATTTTGGCTGCTGCCACCTGACAACATAAAATCCATTTTGTGACACTAGCTCTTTAAAAGGCGAGGCAAACAAGTTTGGCTGCAGCCACCTCACAACCAAATTTAGAGTACAGAATCTTTATGTTTATGTCCCTGTTAGGTTTAAAAAGAAATAGTAAAAAATTGGAAAGAGCCATGTTTTTCCAAGGGAAATTAGACACTTTTTCGAAAAAGAAGAGAGATATCTACAATATTTAAGAGGTCATGGAGTAAATAGGTGCTAGAGGAGTATAAAGAAGTAAAAAGAATCTTAATGAAATAAATAGGAAGGCTAAGAGAAGATATGAGGTTGCTTTGGCAAAGAAAGGTGAAAGTAAATCCAAAGGGTTTTCACAGCTAAATTAATAGCAAAAGGAGAACGAGGGATAAAAGTGGGACCATTAGAGAGAACCAAAAGGACTCCCTATCTCAGAGCCAAAAGAATGGAGATATTGCACAATTTTCTTTCCTTCGGTATATCACCAAGGAGAAGTATATGAACTTGGGTTGAGTTAGGTGGAAAAAGAGTATAGTAGCTATGGAACACTATGAGATTCAAAGAGGGAAGAAGTACTGACAACTTTTGAAAAATATAAAAGTGGATAAGTCTCCAGGTCCTGACTGGATATTCCCTAGACATTGAGGAAATATAGTGTAGAAATAGTCAGGAGCTTGACAGAAATAGTTGAAATGTCATAGAACCGGGAATAGTGCCGGAAGGGATTGGCGTACTGCGCATGTTGTTCCTTGTTTAAAAAGGGTCAAAGAATAAACCTGCAATTATAGACCTATTAGTTTGAACGTCAGTGGTGGGCCAAAATTATGGAAAGGATACTTATAGATAATATATATAAGCACTGGATAACAGGGTCGATCGGAAACAGTCAAAATGGATTTTGTGCGTGGAAGGTCATGTGACAAACTTCTGAATTTTTTTGAAGCGGTAAGTAAGGGAAATTGATGAGGGTTAAAGCAGTGGGATGTTTCCATAAGGATTTCAGTAAGGCCTTTGACAAGGTCCCCATGGAAGGTTGTTCAGAGTGTTCAATCTTTGGGTGTTAAATGGGCGTAGTACAAGATGGATTCAACATGGCTGAATGGGAGATGTCAGAGATAAGGTGGATGGCAGTATTGTCGGTTGGAAGCCCTGGTGACCATGGGGGTGCCCTCAGGATCTGTGTTGGGTCCCACGGTTGTTTTGTCATGGTACATCAATGATCTGGATGATGTGGTTGGAAAATTGGATAAGTAAGTATGCAGATGATACTAAATAGGTGGTATTGTGGATAATGAAGTAGATTCTCAATGCCACAGATAGATTGGGTCCAATTGGAAAAAGTGGGCTGAAAGAGCAGATGGAGTTTAATGCTGATAAGTGTGAAGTGCTACATCTTGAGCAGGACAAATCAAAATAGTACGTACATGGTAAATGGTAGGGAATTGAAGGAATGCTGTTTGAACCGAGGGTTCTAGTAATAACTGTGCATAGTTTCCCTGAAGGTGGAATCGCAAAGTAGATAGGGTGGTATAGAAAGCCTTTGGGGGCAGGCCTTATAATCAGAGCATTGAATATAGGAGTAGGAATAATGTTAAACATTGTACAAGGCATTGATCATACCAATTCCTGAGTATGGTGTAAATTTGTCGCCTATTTATAGGAAGATGTCAACAAAATAGAGAGAGTCAGAGAGATTTACTAGAATGGTTGCCATGGTTCCAGCAACTATGTTACAGCGAAAGTTGATAACAAGTAGGTCCTTTTATTTCCAGACAAGGGGTCACAGCTT